>DWFO01003292.1:0-12487 GCA_018246595.1 Mimoniades nurscia nurscia | reverse complement strand
ACTTTGAGTAAGCTGTTGAGTTGCCACCGACTGAGTCAGCGGACTCGGTTGGCTATACACAACTCTTTGTTTACTCCAACACTACTTTATGGAAGCGAGAGCTGGGTATGTAAGAAAGATGATGGAAGTAGAATAAACGCGGTCGAGATGAGGTCGTTAGGCCGCATATGTGGCTTAACACACGCCGACCGTGTTCGCAATTCTGATGTAAGAAAGATGCTTTGTATAAAAGAGAGTGTCGGTGTAAAAATGAGAAAGGGCATACTCCGATTGTTCGAACATGTTGAAAGAATGACGAAACAGATATACAATGCGAATGTCGATGGACGCAGATGCCGAGGGAGACCACGACCCACCTATTTAGACCAAATAAATAAGGTTTTATGTGATGGGGAGGTCAGAAGTCTCCGTGTATGTATGAAGAGAGTGATGAATGTGGACGAAGCACTACAGGTGTGTAGGAATAACGATATTTGGCACTCTGTGCTCTCTGCCTACCCCGCAAGGGACCGGGCTTGAAGTATGTATGTATGTTGTAAGACATTATCTGTTGCTCTTAGAACAAAAAGGAAACAATCCATACCTTAAGCCGAGCAGCAGTCTTCAAGAAAGCAGGCAGTTGCTCCTGCGAGACATTCACTTCACCGGCATACATGAACTCCAAGATCGCTTGCAAGTGGAGATATGACACATCTTTCAAGATTATTATTGGATGTTTCGACGGATTCTCCTGTAACAAAACAGATAAGAAGGTAATTGTATTACTAAAAAGTTACAAAAGCGCCGTCTAGGTGAAATACACAAAACTAAGATGCTATAATGTACGTAAAAATTACTAGCGAATATAGTAGGAAATATCTAAAACCTTCATGAGTACGAAGTTCTCACTTCTATACACCTAATATACATCATTTTATCAGAAGAGATATTCATATGTTGCTAACTGTATAACAGATGGTCACAATTACAATGAATGGAACACACTTTATTTCTAACTTCCTTTTTATCCTAACCCTAATTGACTTGTATTTTAAAACGAAGTATTGTAATTACTTTTTTTTATATATGTTCCATGACTCCATTCTGTAAAAGAATGTTTGATCAAAGAAATGGTTATTTAGATTATGAGCTGATAATGAATTCTAATTTGGTAAATTGATTTTATGATTACCAAGTGATCTTGTAAGACAAAACAGATAAGGAAGAATCTTTGTAATTTGTTAGGTGTAATCTAAAAATAGCATTTTCCTTGTTCAATGTGAATCAGTGTTGCTCTAACTGTTCATATAGACCAAAATTCTTTATTAATGAGTCCATTAACATATGTAGAAATAACACTATTTTAAACAAAATGGCTATCTTCGATTTTCGGACAGCCGATCCCGTTTGTAATAGTTGAACATCGGAATCTACACGCATTAGAGTTCTCCATGAAGTTCTCCACAGCATTTTTTTTAGTAAAGTTTATATGGCATGTAAAGTTTCCCAGCCCACATGGTACCAGCGTGCTAGACTGTGGCACTTATTATTAGTACCATTACCTTGGGAGAGGCCTCTCTGTAGTAGCCTCTTACGACAGGCAAGAGATACCGTTGCTCGTTTTCTGGTCCCAAGCTATAGGGCCTTAGTGGCCTTTATCCTTTTCATTCCAAGGGAAAACCCGTGTTCAACAGTGGGAATACAAAAATATTGTTAACAATATTGACATCTAATGAATTATTTTTTGAGGTTGTTGGATGCGTAGGTAGGTGTCGTAATTTTCGGGTAGCGACTTGTGTGTATGTACGAATGGAATTCTGATGATGGGTTTGCAGACCGCAGTCTAACTATAACAATGATAGGATAGGTGAAAAACCGAATAGTTATAAACAACAAAGAGTAAATAAACATTATGATCTTAATATGACATTATTATGACTGCCTCCACTGCCTCGTTGGTTGTGATGGTTGCAAACGTGAATGTCGATTCGGAGGGGTGGATGGGTTCGAATCCTGGGTCGAGCACTACTGGATTTATCTAATTTAGATTTTTTAGTCACTACTAGAAAATCTAACCACTGCTCGGAGTCTAGAAATATGCCCAATGCATAGCAATAGGCTCACCACCTTTTCCACATAGTGGGACGTAAACAACTGGTGTATTGTGGGAGTGTATTACATTCCTACCTGTATGACCTGTACCTGTGGGAGTGTAATACATCACACCTAACACATGTTACGTTTAAGATCTTAAGGACCTCGAAATTACATACACGCACATTTCGATCTTGAACATCGTGTCTTATATTTTATTAATTGTTCAGTTTGACGTCAAAGAGCACAACAAAATGGGTGAATTTAATTATCATACGCAATAAAATAACAATTGGAACGGTATGGTGGGTCGTTACACTTGTTATTTATACGTATGTTTATGTATCTATATAAGTATATGTAAATAATATTTATATATTTCTAATTTTCCATTCTTTAATATGACCAAACATAACATTCGGTTTTGTTCAGATATATTTAGTAAAAAAGTTAATATTTCATTATTAAATTTCAATTCTACGACGCATGTATTAAGCTATAATTTATACTATTACGCTGTATACGCTCTAAAAGTCGAAAACTCGTAAATTCGTTCTTGATTTAAACAAAATATGTAACTTGCAATTTTCCGTTACAACTGGCGCCAGCGAACCGTTAATTTTTTCCTGTTTGATTTAAGAACGACGCGCCAAAACTTCGTCTGGGCCATGAGGTCTGTATAAAATGGTTGAAATGCAGGTTTTTTTTTTTGCAAAAATAATAAAGAAGCTGGTATTTTAGAATATCTGTTGTCGAAACGTGTGTGCAGAGTTGTGTGACAGACAAGTGAATCTGATGCGCGCGTAAGAAATTAAGATAAAAAATAGCGACACCCGCCAAAAATGTAAATTTGATGAAGCCACAAAAAACAAACAATGGATAATTAACAAATGATATTACAACATGTTTATGTCCGTATTTTAATAACATTAAAATGTAATACTCGCTTATGGTAATGTGATAGGTTTAGTAATATATCAAACGCGTTCATAATAATTGTAAATAAATGATACTGAACACGGTATATAAGGTAAATATAATGTGAACATATGTAAAGTGTAGGTTGTATATTTCTTTTTTCTAAATTCTTACATAGGAAGAGTTATGCATAAAATTTGTTTGTAATGAACATAAGGAATGTAAAATCCTTATTATAACGCTCTTATTATAATCCTAACCTAACGCTTAATGTTAGGATCCTTTTATATTTCCCACTAGCTCAGAGAGATTTTCTTGTAGTGGCTTGGAGTCTGGAAATGTGTCTGACAAATGACAACAGGCTGACCACCTGTTCCATGGTGGGACATTAATGTAACTGGTGAAATGTGGAAGTGTAGTACATTTCTATAATAAGATCCACTTCACAGATTACATGTGTGATGTCATGTTTGTTATTGTTGTTGTTGTTCCATTCATCATATTCGAACCCCACACCCCTTGATAAGCAGACTCGCTTGCAACCACTTGACCAATGAAGCAGATAAGTATAATGCCTTAATAAGACAATATATTAAGTAATACAAAAAAGTAAAAGAAAAAAAACAAGAAAAGTTGCAAAAAGTATATTAATTCAAATAAATAAATTTTTTAATCATCAACAACAATTTCTTCATTTATTCAAATCTCATTTATTCAAAATTGGTTCATAGGAACACTTTTTGTAGGCAAAATGATGCTACCACGGCTTCGAAGATACCTTGCTATGGAGAAGAAGCGGCAAAAGAAACTCCATAGGTGTGCTATTGCGTCTTTTAAAATAAGCACTTGAATATTACAATATGCTTAACTAAATTTATTGTGGAGCTGGAGTTACATCACACCAAGCATTTTTATCATTAAAATAATCATTTACTTTGTAATAAGGTTTTTTTACAAAGATTTCCTTTAATAATAGATTTAAATTTTTTATCTGCAAGATTAATGATGTGTTTTGGTATTTTATTGTAAAAGCGAATACAGTTTCCCATAAAAGACTAAGACACCTTGTTTAATCGAAAGCGCGGCATGGCCCATTTATCCTTATTTCTAGTATTATAATTGCCTCTACTGTTACTTGATGCGCACCCTTCTCCTCTCGGGATGTGTAGTGTTAGTTCATAAACTACCACATTGCCTCATTGCAAATTGCCTCAAATAATGGCAGTTGAATCATTTTTAGTTTACTTTTAATAATATCAAAAATCGTAACATCACAACTGTCATCCCAGAAGAAGTAGGCAGTGGACCTTTTAATAACATCCCTTGTATTTGTATAGTGAGCAGACTACAATAGATAAAAGTAGGATAGGATGATGCAAAACCACATGTGATAATGATGAGAATGAAAATATATATAATAACCGAAGACAATGTACACAGTTTAACAACAACATGTTCAAAAAATATAATTGTGTCTAATTGTGTGTGTATAATTGTGATACAACTGTGTCATAAGACACTTAGAAGACTGTAAAAAGGAAAATTATATTATAGATTTAACTGACTCACCTCTAATAAGCTTTTGAAATATGGACTACACGCTGAAAGCACCATTTTGTGTGCTTTACATGTCTGACCTTCGCAAGCAAGTGTCACCTAGAAACAAAAACATCCATGCAACTACTGCACATCAACAATGGGACACATAAGTTATTGAACATATGTTTGGACTAATAATTAAAGTATTGACTCCTCAAGATATGTAAAAATAACACATTACCTTCTAAGTAATGATTTATAAACATCTGATAAACAATTTAACTCATACTAATTACAAATTATTACACTCAAACACCTGAAGTGACATTATTGAATATGTTGTATTTGTGCTTTTAACCACTGACTATTATGTTATCCCTGAATTTAAAGAGGCCCATGAGGTGTGGTTATTTCTCACCTTAAATTGTAACCCACATTAGCACATTCCCTCACCAGCATTCAGGCCCAAACCAGGGAATTAAATTAATAATAATTCAGTTATTATTAATTTATATTATCTTGAATATATATTTTATTTATATTATTCCTGAATACTATTATCTTGAATATTGGCAATATTGGCAAAAGTCCTACATCCTACAATACATTACACCATCAGGTGAGATTGTGGTAAAACACAAACCTAACGAATAATATATGTAGGTACATTTATTAATACACAAAAATGGCTATTGGCACTATCTGATTAGTCTAACTTTTAATTCTTAGTAGTGGCTCGGAGTCTGGATTTGTGTCACATGTATGGCAATACGCTCACCACCTATTCCATGACTGGACGTAAATGTAACTGATCAAACATGGCACTGTACTACACTGCACTACCTACCTTTTCAGGGATTACAGGCATGATGTTACATTAATACACAGAAAAAGAGCATTACAATGGCAACATTTATTTATAATTTATATGGGTTATGTTTATATTCATATATTTTTATCAGCTCTTCCAATAACAAGCTGTAGATATTCACTCTCCATTAGCACAATGTGTTATAATGTATTAATAATAACTTTCTTATCACCAATATTAATCAGTTTTACTGTATACTTTCGTATATATACTACAAGCTCATAATATTACAAAATTGTTAACATTTAATACTACTACACACCTCACTCAATATTTATATAACTTTACTGTTTCATTAACATGAACAATAACATTAACTACTGTATCATTTATAATGAAAATGTGAAGTGTGATCTAAGTGTAGCAATATTTTTATTAATTAAGAGAGTAGCAGATAAGCAGACAATAATCCCAAGTGGCCACATACATCTGAACTGTATCTGAAACTGATCTGAACAGAATCACTGTGTATGTGTTTGGGATCATATAAACTTAGATTAATCCTATATATTAATGTCACTGATGATACAAGTTCATTCCACTAACTCTCTAACTCACATTGTTAGAGTATTATGCTAAGACATCATACTAGTTTGTAAATGATTGTTCGGACTTTCAAATTTATATGACTATATTTCTTGAGTGATTATATTAAATGATGAAATTAATATGATCATATTTCACAAGTATTCATGTTTAAGGCAAGTTATTAAATAATATCTGTTACAACAAGATATTTGTCGGAAATCAAGGCTTATGAGAAACGTAAATCCTCATACCTCAGAGAGAAGATCTCAGAACAATTTGAAATCGAACCTTTATAAGTTTTTTAAATGCTAAGGTTAGAATGTTTGGTTATTCTAATTAAAACTAAATTGTTACTTACATCAGTAAAACTTTTCTCATCCCTCAAATGCCTGAACGAAGTTACCATATTCGTCTGAAAGTCATTCCATTTCAGAAAGAACTGTTGGTCCCCCATATTGAAAGTTTTTTTTTCACTCCTGCAAGTATGTTTACACATGTAAATAAACACAAACTATACAAGGTTTTCATAGCATTTCATGTGTTTTAAATACAATCTTTGGGCTTTATCCCATAATAACTAATCAAAACGTAATAATAAAACGCAAAAATAGTGCACTTTACTTTGTACACACGTCACTATGTGGAATGCATTGCATAGAAAACTAGCTTACCTAGTCACTTAGATGTAGTAAATTTAATAAATACAAGAAATCACTGTACTAACAATCAGAGTAGGATAATTTTTCAAAGACAGCACGCAACGTATCACAGTTCCCTCTACGGTTAGAGCAATTGAATCTGAAAATTAAGACGCCGTCTCGCATAAATTAGCGACTTCTTTCTATTTCTTCAAATTCCTTCATTCTCCTAGTCGGAGTTGCCACTTTATAATACAATAATCGCCCTTGAACTTTCAGTTTTTTTTTGTTTTCACTTTTGATTAGAATGTATGAAATTCGTTATATTGCGATGACGATTAACACAGTGATGCGATTCTAAATAAGTTGAAAACAATGTGGATACTAATTCCGAATAATATTTATAATATACACGTTTTTATTCAGTCTTCCATTTGCATATAGAATACGTGAGACAATATTACAGAATGCAGTTTCATAAGAAAAGATTAACTATTTGTAATTTTCACTTTCTCTATATACATAAATTGAATTTTAAAAATAAGTATCAAGTATCGAATTGATCAAATAATTTTGAGTTCGAGTTGATATTTTGTAAGAATATACACAGAAAGTTTCAAGTTTTATTATTCACGTTGTCTTCATTATTTTGAAAATAATATTATGATAAGTGTCTTACTTGCTTATTTTTTTATAATAGATTTATGAGTATTGTTCCGAATAGTATTTGCTATTCGCTAGGGTAGTTTTTATTTAAATGGTATCACAAAAGATAAATTCGATTATCTCCTACTTGGTAAAAGCGGTTTTAGAAATGCGTTCAAGATAACGATGCAGTAATGTTCTCATTGTCTGAAATTTCATATATTTTCTGTAATAAATGTTTTTGAATTTGAGTATGAAATAATAAAATGAATACCTTTTATATCACATAATTAAAATGCCAAAAACTTTTAGTTAATATAATCCAGTACCATCTATTCTCGTGAATATACAACAATCGTCAAGATTTATAGTGCCATCTCTTATCAAGTAGAAGAGGATCAGAAACCTTTTTAATACACATATTTTTCTTACCCATAGGGATACCATGAAAATTATTTTACAATATTTTGATTTTACCATTATTTTGATTTTACTATTATTTTTGTAACTGCAATCAACTTTTTTAATATGATTATTGTAAGTTGACTGCCTCGTAGTCGTCGGTCGGTTGGTTGCGAGCCTGTGTGCTGATCGAGAATTGTTAGGTTCAAATCCCTCCTCGAGAAATATTGGATTTTTTAAAGTTACAATTTGAAGTTAAATTTCTCTTACTGATTCGAACAAGTACTAGACTCTAACTCCGAAGTCTGGATTTGTGTAAATGAACCGATTCGCTGCCGCACCCGTTTTCGAAAACTTTTCGCCATGGCCATGAACAAATTTTCTGTGACACGACTGGCGTGTCAACGGCCATAGAAGTTGATGGCATGCCGTTTGTGCCACCAACCATGTATATATAACCACATGCCTTTTTTGTTTTTTTTTTATGGGTTTAGATCATGTTTCAATGTTAGTTTGCATCAAAATACGAGAGTGTACAGAACGATACATTAATTAAATTGGTTTTGAAGAGGTGAACTACGTTTTTTTCCTGAAATGGAAGGTCAGTGACTTTGCTTTTTGAGATGTTTCAAACCTTTGGAGACGTTTTTAATTACTTTTGTTTAAGTTTTATTGTATTCAAGGAATTTTTAAAGAAAACTAGTTTCTATAAAAAAATGTTCGATTTGGGGGTTATTCATTTAGTACGGCAATTTGGGGGGGGCGGGGGCAGGAATTCACTTGATAGTTTTGTTCTAGGTAGACCCTTCTAAAACTTAATTTAAAGGTGTTACATTCGATTCAAAATGACACGTCTTTCGTGTCACAAGCAACAAGTAAAAATATTGATGACACGCCTGTCGTGCTATCAGCAGCGAATCGGTTAACATTGGTGATTATTTAAATTTTTACACCTGAACATGAATTTTGGAACATGCAGTTTTTTTATTACTTATTTAAACTGTTGTCTTCGTTTCCACCTCTACTACAAAAGGTATCGATTAGACTGAAACTTTTATTATAATCTATAAAATTGTGATTCACTGACTGTAACTAAACTGTTTTATCTTTCAAAGTCTAACCTAACCTAACCCTAACTTGAAATCCTAGCAAATTTGTTAAACTTGTGAGGAATGTTGCATTAGAGAAAGTTAATTTATTTTCCAGATTTTACTTTTTAGTGACAATTTGTAGGTGGATTATACTGTTCTGTTACTATGACAATAATAATTATTATTTATTCAAGTTGCACAAATATGACTACCTGTTAATATTATATACCAAGCATTACCATACACAGACGAAGAATATATGAAAATACTTGAAAAATATATTGAAATTCTTTTATACATAGGTATATCTAAAAGGTTAACTAAAAATAAGTGAACAGTTTAAATAAAAGCAGTATTCTTTATTGATACAGCGTAATGTAATTCACAAAAACGTTTTAAAAACGACACTCGTATTGCTAATAAAAAAGAGAGGCAAAACGTGTAATAGTAAATAGTATTACTAAGATAAAATTTACGAATCATTACACAATTATAATCATCATGCATTTTATGATGGTAAAATTTAATTTAGTTAACAATACAATAAGTACTTAAATAACGTCGATGTATAACACACACGAACACTACATTTCAAAGGCCAAGCGGTGTTGCCACAATTCTTATAATTACCTACAACTAATCTTTATAACCTCAATTATTAAGTACGGAGATTATTACTAATATCTTATGAAAATCTAAACACAGTACAATAAATTTTTACCACAGGTAGGTATAAATAAAAAAAGATTAAAACTAAATGACCAGCTAGTTTACTGGCCGCAATGTAAATAGCAAATCATTATATCATAGTGGAAATAAATATAATACAATTTCAAAATTATTCCCAATACGTTTATCTATAATTGACATGAAGCAGGATTTCGTTACAAATTATTATTATTATTAAAAATTTAAAGTTACTTTCGTGTACATGTTACTTATTATAATAAAAAAACTACACTCAATGGTTACACACACGTATTTTAATGATAAGCTATACCAAAGCAAATATTTCAAGGAATTTACATTTTTTTTGCTTTAAAAATACTAGATCAAACGAAGTTTGTTATTATACTTTAATAATTAAATGTACCTTACACGTAAACGATACAGCTATATACTAATAATTATTTTTCTTCAATAATATTTGTATTTGGTATATATTTAGCTTTCTTGTTATAATACAAAGCACACTCGGACTTAGGTATATTCTAGCGTATGATTCGTCGATCCAGAAGGAGACTGTAATCCTTAAACTAACTTACATTAAAAGAGTTTTTTAAACCCATTCGAAAAAATCAATATTGCTGCACCGATACACGTCTTAAAATATTAAAACTTTAAATATAAAAAAAAATCTTTGCATAAAAATTCTTTGAATTAGCCCCAACTAATGAAACTTAAAATTTGTCAAAAATTATCCTCAAGCGGTAAAAAACAGTCCACCAGAGGCTTTGGTTTAATAATAAGTTAGTTTAACTAGATAATTAAGTTTAAAAAGAGATCCTAACTTTTCTTAAAAGCAATGTTTCATTTTTAGTCTTCGCCGGTAAAAGAAATGCCATGGATTTGAGCAAATAAAAAGTTATTTCAATCACTTTTCTAATATTTACAGGACATATTTCTATATTACGTTATATTAATTAAAATTTCCTATTTCTAATATAAGAAAAGGTCGCTGTTATATCTAAATATATTTCTAAATTATCAGGTAGAAGGAAAAGATAAGAATAGATAAAGAGAGGAAGTAATAGTTGAATGTTCGTAATATACACTGATATAACACTAGTAAATACCTAAATATACTCATTGGTAGGATAATATGAGGTGTATTCACTATAAAAGGCTTAATTTTAAATAACTTACTCGACATTAACTATTGTAATTTGGTATATAACTAACTTAAGTTCGATATTACATAAAAAAAAGTTTTAAGAGACTGACTAGAAAATTTTGGGATATATTTGCAAACAATAAGTTTTTTGGCTGAAATTCACAACTATGAAATAACTATTCAGATAAATAGAGACACAGACTAATGTAGGAAAAGGTGCAAAATGATAGATATTTATATGGACTAGATGAAAATGCAAACGTAATTACCTATCGGATCTGATTATATTACTAATTATGTATGATTATGACAATAGCAGGTGGATCGTTAATTAGTCATCCCCCAATACTATATACATATATTCTAAAACCTATTTCACACGTTTTCTAATTACCTCAACTGGATCAACTCAGTAAAGCTTAATCCCATAGTATTTTTACGAGGCTCTAAATATATTTATTCGTTGTCGTCACCCACAATTTATAATGTACATTTATAAGGCAGAATAGGACGGTTTACACATCAAATTTATAAGGCAGCGAAACGCACCCACATTTAAAATGCTAAAGCAATAATTATGTACTAACAATAAGAAGAATATTACAAGGAAAAATATTACAGCTACTCGTTGCCAGAGGGCGTTGTACGGTTCTGTTTATCAACAGCGTTCGTTGGCTGGATATTGAGTTGCACAGGTATTTTTAGTCCTCGCGGCGCCAGGATAAGCCTGGCTGGAGTCACGAGAACTAAGGCGTATTCTCATTTGTTCACTCCGAGGAATTTCGCCGCTTCGTCCGCAGATGAGAGTAGCTTATTGATGATGGTCTTGTCGGGGATACCCAGGAGCTTTCCGATTAGGTCGCCGCCATTTTCAGTGTCGTTTTCGGCTTCGGAGGAGTACTTGCGCGACGTCATCTCGAGTTTGAGCTTCTTGTCGTAGGGCGCCGACGGCGGCGAGTTGTTGTTGTTCACGTTGTTCGGTACCTCGTTGCCGGATCCGTCGTCGTCTTGGTAGCGGTATCTACAACAAACAACCAATCGAACCTTGTTTATAACATAAATACATACACGATTATAATATGAACCACAGGAAGACACTTATAATACCATTATCAAGGTATAATTCTGCTTCAACACAGCTTTTTTTCGACAATTGGTTTACGAAAGTGCTGAAGATAGAACGCGCCTTCGTAATTCTGATGTCGATAACAAGGGAAATGCAAATGTACGCATTGTTTATACACATACGTAAATGTGGTACATGAGTGACCAATTTCATTAGATACTACTGACATTTCCAAATTATATGAATTTTGACGTCACTCACCCATTAGTCGCGACGTTCTCGGGGGTATCGGGAGGCGAGGCCTCCTCGTCATCGGTGACCTCCTCGCGGTGCTTCTTGCGGTGCCGCAGCATGCTGTGCTTGAGAGTGAACCGGCGGCGGCAGAGGTCGCAGGCGAAGGGCCGCTCGCCTGAATGAGTTCTCATGTGTCGACGCAAGTCCTCAGCCGACCAGAAGCGACGGATGCAGAATGCACAAACCACCTATGGAAGAACAATCGGATTAGTTTTATAACAATGTTCAAATACAAAATATCGTAAACGTTACTGGTGAAACGTGGGACTGTTCTACATTTCTCTGCCTACCTCTTCGAGGATTACAGGCGTAGTGTTAACGTTTACATAAAATACATATAGGTATGTATGTAGGGAATGCAATTAAAATATTAATTTGGTATTAATAGCCTGTTGTAAGAATCAATAAGTCATATTTCAAATTAATATCTTACCTTCCTATTAGCGTGATCCGGAAACTTCCCCCGTTCATCGTCATCTGCGCTCTCGCTCCTATCACTGGCCGCGTCCAGAGCACCTTTGCTGACCAGCTGCTCATATTCCGCAGAGTGGGTCGATGCCAGGTGGCCCAAAGCCCCACTCCTCTCAC
>DWFO01003291.1:0-12489 GCA_018246595.1 Mimoniades nurscia nurscia | reverse complement strand
CGCACTTGCAACAAACACGACCAACGAGGCAGTAAATATATTAATGATTTTTAGAAACTTCGCTGAATAGGCTATCATCGAGTATGTTTATAATATTATCATAAACAACAATAACAAAGATAAGAAGACATTTCTTACTTATTTATTAAGACGTTGAAATAACATCTCTTATAAAAATATGTATATGAAAGGGCAGCTTATCTGTACCTAATAGAAACTTCCTAAAAGAAGTTTCCTAATAAAAAGGAAATATTGATCTTACGCAAAATTAATAATTTTAATTTGTCGACATTGCTTAGGCTATAAAATAATTGTAGGTTTTTGTTCAAAGGGCGATATAGATCCAGCGTTCAATGTAGTGGAGATTACAGAAGAAGCAAAAGCTTTGATCGCAACTATAGAGAATCGATTAGGCCAGTACATCTGCAGGCTGTGTCGCAGGCTGTACAGCGATGCGTTTGCCCTCGCTCAGCATAGATGCTCGCGAATTGTGCATATCGAGTACCGGTGTCCAGAATGTGATAAGGTAATCTTTATGATCTGATTGTTCCTTTTTAAGTTGCATAGCTATCACAACGAAACGTACTTTTACTTTATACTTTACAGCTCTTCAATTCAGATGCGGTCAATTATGTAAATAAATATGTCAGAACGATAACTAAAACCATTTCTGGAATTTCTATCATTAAAATTAATATTTTCACAATAACCAGATTCGTTATCTATATAAACCATAAACTGCTATCAATTCAATTGTCATCAATTAAATACTTAAAAAGTGAGGACCAAACGTCCACTTTATTGAAGTGGATCTCGTTATCTCATTTCGATTATTAATTCGTTACACTGACACAAAACACAATAAATTCTCCGCAACAGCACAGTGTGGGAATCAATGGGAGCGAGGGTGCAACAGTAAACACTTGGCATATTTTCTGTGGGAAACGGGGTTAGTGGCATGACAAAATGTTTGTACACCTTAATTGATACGTCATGTGATGCGTGACTGCAATCGTTATCTCGATTGATGGCCTCCATTGGATATTCATGAGGTGCAATTATCACGTTTGAAAACAAAGCGCCAATCGTGCGCTTATAATAAATTGACCATTTCAATAAATGTGTCTTTTCACGTCTTAGATCAAAATTGTCTGTAGATTTAATCTTTATACAAGGTGTAAGGGGACACAAACACCATTTAGGGAACCCAATACAATAGACAAGGCTCTGAGGTTCGTGGTTTTACCAAGTCGATCTGGGCATGGCTAAATGTCCTGGCGGACGACAGGTTATTAATCCGTCTCATTTTGAGACTGTACCTGTGGAATAGCAAAACTGTTAATGATGACGTCTATATTTTGTTTAATTGCTAGGCATAACATTTAACATTAATAATTATTGAATTTGTCTTAGGTATTCAATTGCCCTGCCAACCTAGCGTCGCACCGACGTTGGCATAAGCCTCGTGTGCCAGGGGCCACGAAAAGGCGTGATCAGCCTCTATCTGATGCGGGACGCTTTCCGTGCCAGCACTGCGGGAAGCTATTTCGACGACAAGCGTACTTGAGGAAGCATCTGCTAGCTCACGAGCAGCCAGAGACCGAGGCGGAGAAGGAACCGTCTGCCTTCAGACAAGTTCACATGGACTATCCTACTTACCAGCAGGTGAGTTCACATTCGGTATCAAGTACTTAAGTAATAATGAGTTCATTTGTTTTGTTCGAGGCTGACTTCTGCGCAATTTTCTCTCGCTAATTACGTTGATTACTTCAGCACTGCTGCGATGTTTCCCGTGATGCGAAAACGTTATAAATTTAATGAACAAGAATCCAATTTTTTTACATTATAAAGTAATTATATAATGTGGGTAGCCACGTCGAATTTGCTCACATCTACTCGTATTTACGTATTGATATTTGATAAGAAAATAGCTGCCATCCAAGAAAAAGACAAAACTTAAAAATATTTATTTTATTAAGCTTCAAAAATAAGTAATAGATGAAAAAAAAGTAACGTCACGCCTGTAATTCCCGAAGTGGTAGGCAGATATGTAGTTGTGAAGGCTATGTAGTTGCGAAAAACTACATAGATGAAAAATGTTATGAATTCTTATAATTTGACAGTAGCAATCAGCAGATTTTAGTAACAATTAGCAGTTTATAGTATACTGACCAATAGACAATTTGTTATAACAAACCTTATATTGATTTTTGTATAGCAGAAGATAGTAAGCAAACATAGAACGTTTGTTATAACCACTTCTAAAATAATCGTATCGATTGTCAACTTCGCAATTCTATGTAATCATGATAATCGGTCTTTATTCTGATTAGTAAAAATTAATAAACTGTTATGGTCGAGACGGACAATAAAAAACAATTCTTAAACAGGAGGCTATCCGTGACAACAACTTCAACTCGTTCTGGAACAAGATCCCACCACCGCCGCAGGAGCTCCCGTGGGATGAGATGCGAACCCGCTGCCCGTCTCCCTGCTCTTCGGAGGATTCCCGCAGCTTGGACGTCACGGGTTCAGAGGACGAGGGTGGGGGCATCGGAGATGGCTGACGACGAGTTCTGCGGCCGGTGCCGCGGTTCCCCTACCCTGCTGCTAACACCCTCTACCCGTACCCAACCCCGTACGGGCAGGATAGCACGCATTTGTATTTTTCTTAAATTAAATTTATCCCCTAGTAGAGCAAATAGTATTAGCATATCATACATTAGATCTTTTCTATCTTTTAACCTCTTTAATATTTCGAAACGTGCGTAGTTAACAATAATTTCGTTCAAATAAATTTCCAGATTTTTCTAGAACATTGCGAATTACAAATCACATCGATATCACGTACGTTACGAGTAAAAAAAGATCGACGGTAAGTCGATTCACGACTTGAGTCGTCGTTGTCATTGTGAGAATATCGAGCTGTTAATATCTGTTCAATAGTTGTTACTTAATAATTCCATAAGTTCTAAATATTGTTGCATTTTAATATAAGAGTTAATAAGCACCTTTATCATGTCCTGTATATTTAAAATAGACTTTGTGTATAGTGTGTTATGGTAGGGTACTTTAGTTTATAAATGTCTAAGTCTTGTATATATTTAATCTCCTACAGCATCATTCCAAATGGGGAGAAGTGTTAGACACTTCTCTCACTCTATTTCATAATTATAATGTACATGTGTGGATTTTAGTAGCTCTATATTTTTTCTCGATTTTTCGTTTGAATATAACATTTTAGCGCTGTAATAATACTTACTCGTTTGATCTTAAAATATCGTTTGAATCAAGCTTATTTTTTATATTTCGAATAATCAAAATTAAACGACAAGTTTGGCCTGTAAATAACCTTCTACTTAAATACTTTTTTTTCGTGTAAGTAATTATTACTAAAACCAAATTAAAACAGTTAGTAGACAATACACACATTAGGTATTATGAACTAACTCTACGAATGTACCGAGTTTTAAGCAGTCCTTGAAAATATATATAAGCTCCAATTCTTTCTTTGTTACACAAGCAGTGAAGTATTTCAGCTTAGAACATCGGCCGCGTCAATTCACAAGAGGTCACCACAATCGATGCACGAGCATATTTTTAGATGCGATGTCGACTCGCAATCATCTCATAATATTTTCAACAGCCGCTCCACAAGCGGACTGGTGTTTCCACGTAAATCGTTACCGCGGAATCTATTACGTACCTAAGTGTACTCGTAGATGGAACGCGTCAGGTTTGTGAGGAATGAGATATTGGGCACTCGCCGCTCTTTACCCACCATGACGTTGTAATAATTAATTTGTGAATTTTTTTTAACGCGTGCAAGCTGAGCTTTTCAAATATTTCTAGTCATATTGAAATTTTATTAAAGTACGTTTTTACATTTTTAAAGTAAATAGTCACTTGTCTAGTCAAACATAATTAGTACAAATTTTATTTACATATGCTAATGCGGAAATTTTTTAATATAATTTTTTGATATAGGTATGTAATTAATTATCTAGTCATATTGTATTTTTGCAAGTTTTTTACATTTAATTACAAAAGAGTTTTATCTAATATAAATTGAATAGTAGAATTTTATTAATACATTTCAATTTGAGCAAAATCAAAACGTATTTATATATTTTTTTAATCATATACCATTTCTTCTGTTAGATCCGTTAGGGATTTTTTATTTTATTAGTTTTTCTGCCTGGTCTCGTCTAGTCATAAGATTAAGCTTACTTTAGTTTCATATTTACATTATATTCTAGTCAATAACATTCTAGTCATGAAAACAATTATTATAAACTATTGATTAGGAGAATGTTAGAACATTCCTCTGATACAGTTTGATCTCACAATAAAAATATGTCTAGTCACAATTTGTCTAGTCTATACTTATTTTGTCCCCTCTCGTTCTGAGAGGAGACCCATGTTCCAGCAGTGGAACGATAAAAGGGTGGATAGAATACTTATTTTGAAAATTTCTAGTCAACTTTTTACCAAAAACATAGAAATGAACATTATTTAACAACCTTAACTTTAATAACAAAAGCAAAGTAAAAAACAACAATTGAATGATAATATTTAAATCATAATAGTTTTCCAAATATAAGTAAAATAAAGTTAATGATACAAAATTAATTTTCTAGTCTAGCAACAATACGGTCCATAAGATCTCGTTAATTATTGATCTCAAAACACTTATTCTGGTCTTATATCTAGTCAAATAAGGTTGGATTCGCCGGTCTCGATCTTATTTATATAATGACTGTACACAAATAAAAGTTTGTAAAGTTTCGGCACAGGGTACTAACTAGGGCACAGGGTCGTAAAGAACCTGGCGTGACGTCATATTATTATTATTAATAATAATAATAATAGATAAGAATCGGGCTAGCATTCACAAGGAATTATTCATTAATTACGTCGTTTGCTCTCGGACAAAGAATCGTTAAGCTCACTGAGTGCTGTTTAACTTTTTGAACAATAATTTGAGAAAAACATCGTATGACGCTCGCAATTTAAATTCATTTATTGTGGTGATCTCTTCATTTTATTCGTCTTGTGTATATATTCCATGCTACATACATATAACACGCAGAATTCAACTTGACACTTGCGCACTGTGCTTCCCCTCCCGCCAACCCACGCGTTACTATTTCGCTATTACGTGATGGTACCGAGGTGCATAGTTCACTTTTGCGAGTTATATGTGTGGCTTAAATGACCTAAGACATACACTCCTGTTTTTAGTAGTAGTTTTTTTATAGCATGTTCAACCCCGTGTTATACTGTTTAATATATTATAAAACAATTTTAAGTTAAATTATGATTTTATAAACAATATTTAAAGTAAATTAAAATATGTAGCATAAGAGGTATATTAAGAGATATTATATATCAAATATATAAAAGAGTCTCTGTCGAGTGGAATCTAGTCAGTGTGTTCTTAGTAACGCGTTCCAAAGTATGTAAATATATATAAACGCTATATAAAATTATTTACTAGTAAAATAGCTTACATAGACATAATTAATTTAAATTTTATTTACAGAGCTTTTTTATTATTTCTCGCACATGTACCAAATTTCACCAAAGTAGAAATGTGAAATAATTAAAGGAATTTTTTAATAACGGATTTTTGATGATTCTAACTTAAGTTTTAGTTTCAATTTAAGTTTGTACCTGCGTATTTTACTTAATTATAGGAATCGGTTTTTTGTATAGTTTGATAAAATGAGTAAATATAATATATTTCTATAGAATTAGGCTCTACTAAGAAAACTGTTAAATACTTGTGTGTATAAATGAAGTGAATCAAATTTTCTTCTCGATAGTGTTCTCGTAATCGAGGTTCATAGCTACTCGGGACTCACAGAATTTAAACAATATTTTTTATTAGTTTAGGCTATAGTTTCGCACTGACTTGTAATTGTTAGTTCTGAACAATTTTAATTATAAACTGTCCACTTTATTTGTGTCGGTATATTGTTCATCATAGCGAAGAATTGCGCTCTGTAAATAGTTTTAAATATTTAATATGCATATTTGTAATAATGTTCATCTTATTAGTTCTTGAATGTTTGCATTAATAAGGTAAAAAAGATTCAAGGCAATCAAAATTTTCATTTCAACTTGTTTTTGGACTTCTAGAAAATTATTCGAAAAGTATTCAGAGGTTATTAAAAATAAATACCACTTCGTAATTAAAATTATGTACTTCATAAATTGTAATCATTTCTTAATTTAATTACATTTTCTTAAAATACGTTCGTTAACAAAAGAGTTTGATGCATAGTTAAATATTAAATATATTTTAGAAAATAAGAGTTTTGAACGACATTTTCTCACAAAATATTTAGAATGTAGAATCGCACCTTGTATCAGTAGATAACATAATGTTATTAATATTATAATTTATTTAAATATTCGGAATATGGTAAAACAATGTACGTATGTAGATTCGATATTTATTAGACATATAGTGTGTTTATAAAAATAAATGATCAAATTTAAATATTGTTATTATTTAGTCCTAATTATTTTTATGTGCCTTGTATAATACCTATACCTATCTGGACATAATGGTAACATATTAGTCATCATGATCGCTCCGTCGGTCGAAATGTTGCGATCGTCCTACACCTTATAGTCGATGTTCGTACCAGATGTACAAGATGTTAGTCATTCCGTTCCATAGTCATTGATCGCAACTCTAAACAAAGTTGCGTGCAAAGCAAAAGTGCTATTAATTAACATATTGTAGTATTGTGATATAATTGTTGATTACCTTGTACGATTTTGATGCTGCTATTCTCGCTTTAAGCTACGGACGCACTCAGAGGACTGCTTCTGGTTTACGTAAAGTTAAAAAACGTACTCTGGTTTACGATATGCGTAAACAGAGGGTTACTGGTTTTACGCTCTGCATTGACATATTTGTAATATGTAGTTATTTGACTACCATGAAGTTATAAAGACAAAACTAATCAAATTTTTTTGTAAGAAAATTAAGTATAAATAGTTAAAAGAAGAATGCGGTAATAATGATTACTCTGAGACATGAATGTTTTAGTAACAAAGACCGTAATATCTTATATAATATGTATTATTTTAAAAATAACCGGTTTAATAGCCATGATAATTGCAGCATAAAAATACATGTTAGGTTTTTTCGATCATTGGTCAAGTCAACTTAAACTTGAAATTTTTTTACAGTAACAATCAGTAATTAAGACGTATGTAATGTGTATTTCAAAGTATCTTTTTATTAAAACCTCATACAAAATTCGAATTCCAGTTCCATAATATTATTATATTTTAAAGGCACTTATTTTAAACTGACAATCAGCATATAAAATATGAAAATAATCTTCGCAAATCGTATTGGCTATTTTAAGTACAGCGTCATCTGTGTATTATTACCTAAAGTAAAGCCAAGTGGCGGTTCGTTTAAGGGAGCAAATCGACGTTGTAGGGGTTGTTGTATAATGAATGCAAAACGTGCAGTTCGCAAGTTTGTTGCTAGAGTGCGTTATCAAAAGCATGAAAAAAGTCCTAATTTTTTTTAAATATATTCCGCTGATTTTAAATGCTAAAAATATATTAACTCAGACAAAGAAAATGTATGAATTTGCTAATAGCTGTACGTTTTACCTATACCTAAATATAAATATATTTTAAGCATGAAAGTAGCTGTTTTGAGCAGAATATAATAATATAGATTATTTCAACAAAACACACCGTACCTGAATATCGATAAATATGTTGATTTAAAAACAATGTTCAATAAATGTTTAACATTACTACGCAGTGAATACTTACTCATGACAATGGTGCTTTTAATTGCAGATGTCTCGTAAGATTGCCTGATACTGTTATGCAATTTATTTTCTTATAATCAAACACTGAGTAATCTTTACTTAGTATACACCTGGCATCCGCTGAGTATACTATGAAATACTTAACAATAGCTTGTGTTTTAAACTTATTTAATATCGGCCAATTCTACGTCGTAACACCCTACAAAGATGTCGAGGTTACAACTGTGTTCCAAAACAATCAAGGTTTCTTCAATGGCACCGAATCGAAAAATGATAACAAACACAGCTATGCGAAAGAATTGTTGAAAGATGATAATTATATTTACTTGGATGATGTTATATACGCTTTGAAACATCGTAATTGGACGGCCGAAGAGAAGCCGTGCCTGGATCAGACCCTACGATTGCTCTACAATTTACAGAACTCTACTCTGTGGGCAGTTTGGGGTACGTACGGTTTGTTACAGTTTTTAATGTGTCATTGTTAGTCTTACATGATTTATATTTGCTTATGAATGTCATTAATAGTTTCTAGAAAATGTCTTCTTATATTCAAATTGCATCTTATTTTCTTGGGTTATCCAGTTTTTTAATACGTACAAGATATTCTAAAATATTTTTTTTAAGGAATACGATTCTGCCTGGTCATCCAATGTCTCTAATAACTTCAAATTACTATAATTCACTTGATAAGAGTTAAGATTTAATTCTGGATATTAATAATTCTACTATTTATACTCTCTCGTTAGTCCAGTGGTTCAAAGCGCGACTGCTGTTCGTAAGGTCCTGGCTTCGAACCTCGGGTCGGGTACAATTGATTTTACTAATAATAGTATTTATAGTAAAAAATCTATTTTATATAGTTTATTGGAATAGTTTCATTGTTCCATGAAGGGACGTAAATGCAACTGGTAAGACATGGGAGTGTGCTTCCTACACTACACTCCTGTGCCTATCTTTTCAAGGATTACATGCGTTATGTTTATGCGTAATATTTACTTAAAAAATAATAATTTACTTAACATTACACCTGTCATCCCCGAAGAGATAGCCAGAGGAATGTAGAACACTTCCACCTCTCACCAGTTACGTTTACGTCCCTCTATGGAATAGGTGGTGAGCCTATTGCCATACACCGGGCACATATCCAGACCCTAAGCCACTACTAGAAAATCTAAATTAGAAAATTCCAGTGGTGGCCTACCCGAGATTTGAACTCAGGGCCTCTCGATCGGCAGTTGCGCTTTCAACGAATACGACCAATGAGGCAGTAACTATTTAATAAATAAAATCTCTTGAGGCATCTTAAGACAAAGACATCTGATAAAAACTAGGTAAAGCTTATGTTGCGATGACACGTTTGACTCCAACCTCATCTGGTGGAAAGCAAGATGCAGTGTAGGATGCAACACGCTTGCCTAGAAAGTGTCTATTCACTCTCGTCTTCAATAATTCCAGATTGTACGAAACGGGCAAAATAGATGCTGGCAGGAAGTTCCAGTCATTCGTAGTCTTAAACTTACAATATACTTATGTAGACAACTTTACATGCGCAGTCAGAACAAACACTCAACTTTATCAGACATGTATTTAAACACATTCACGCATCGAACCCACGACCCCCGGTGCACGAAACGGGTACCCTTCGCCGGATCAACGAGCCAGTCAGTTTACACATTGCGAGTGGTCAGAAACATTCTTATAAATGTATGTATTTTATACACACAGACTGGGATTCCACATCATCAGAGCCGGAAGGCATATTGTTCGGTAACCGTTACCACTTGGGCAACTACGACGAGTGCATGAGCGCGCCCTGGCACGATGCGTACCCAGGTCTTCGAACCCAGTACTGTTTGGCTGAGATAGTGCTGGAGCGGCACGACAAGAAAATCGTGAACAAACAGCTAGACCTGTTGAATCCGTACAGCTCCGCCTTGAATTACATAGAGGTATTCTACTACTTGTCGTTTCAATAATAATTATCACGTTAGGTCTCTTACAGGCTAGGCAGAAGGCCCCGAGTGCCTAATATCTCTACCTTTACCGACTTTGTGTTTCTATGTTCATCATTCTCTTCGTACATTTAATTTATAATCCATATACACATGTAGTGTCATTTACATGCATGAAAGGAACCTCCCCGAGCGGCGGTTGTATCCGATTAATTGCGCACACATACTGTCCGACGCACCCTGGACATCGCGACTAATCATTTCACCACGATAGCTGATCACTCGCGATCAGCTTTCGACACGAAGAAGAAGAAGATTTACATTTATATTTGTGTGTTATTAGTCCCGCTCGAGGTTCCAGCGACCTTTGAATAAAGTGACATGGGGAGCTTGTGTGCCTGTAAGTTGCTCGTCCACCTCTGTGGTCCAGCTGCTAGAAATCATGCTGGCCAGAAGTTACGTGGGCGCTGCTGGTCTACACGCGAATGTGTCAGTTCCCGAAGACTGCCAGAAGGTAGACCATCCTAGAGAGTATAACGGATTATTCTTTGCTTTTGTGTGAGTTTTACAATTAAACACGTTATTCTATTAATAATATACTATTCAATGCACTCGGGAAATTCGTATACATTAATTAAAAAAATAATATTAATTAAGCGAACATCCTACTAGTGTGGGTGAACGAAAAATGTCAATTAAATGAAACAAAGAAAATACTGATAAAATATTTCTTGTTACAGAGGTATTTCAGTCATAATGCTTGTAATTGTTTTAATATGCACTTATATGAACCGCAAAATGGAAAAAAATACGCAAGAAGCCGCCACGGGTAAATAAAGATAATAATAAGCTTTCATGGACTATATTATTTATTTATTTTTATCGACCATAAATTTATAGAAAATCTTAGTATACAGACTGACGAGACTTAGTAAACTGAACCCTCCTTATGTTGTGACGTACATATGTTTTTAATTTTGTTACTATTAGAGTATTTAGCCGTACAACTTTTTAGGGAGAGATATGGTCCGAGCATTTTGCGTCAGACAGAATTTTAAGGACTTGTACAAGGTGCAGAAAGACGGCGTGGAAGTGCTGTATGGAGTGCGCTTCCTTTCCATGTGTGTGATCGTGCTGGGACACCAGTACGGCATGTTCAACGGTGGTCCCGTCACGAACGCATTTAATGTGGACAAGGTAAGTCTGTGAACATTATAAAGTAGCACCAAAGATTTATTAAATTGAACACTTTGATTTACTCCATATATTTTTTATAGTACTGTCTTATTAATAGTATTCATAACGAAATTTAAATTATTTCAAATAATTACATAGTATAATACAGTTTATACGTAGATACCGAAAGGCTTGTAGTCCTGACGCGATTGAAGATAACAAACGCCTTCGTAAAGTTAAGCACCCCCGGGAGCGGTCACTACTTGGATGGGTGACTGTTAGTGGCAGAGTTTGACATCAGAGTTTTGCATCATTTTACACAACGTGTAATAAATTCGAACCATTCTTTGCTACATCAAAATTAAAATTCTTTGTAATATTATAACAAATAATTGTGTTTTCTGTGTTGGTGGATCTAAAAGATAAATAAAGAAATAAATAAAAAACGACAAATTCATAAGGTGCGATACATTTTTTTTACAAGTGATACAAGTAATAAGCGAAAATTGACTTCATTTTAATTTCTACAGGACGCGATGACAGTACTGGGCATGATGTTTCTTCACGACGATATCGTTGTGGACTCATTTTTCTTTCTCTCTGGGTTTTTAGCTGCGAGAGGAATCGTGAAACTGAAACGATTGCCAAACCTTGTTGTTCTCATCCTCAAAAGATATATTAGGTAAGGTGTTTTAGGTTATATATAAAAGAACATTCGTTTTAGCTTAATTGTAATTAATTTGTACAGAGACCTCTATTGTGAAAAAGGAAACCTAATGAAACATCTATTGGGAAAAATATAAAATAATTAAAATAATTAAGAACCAGTCATTTTAATCGTATTCTTATTGTTCTTTCACGTAGTAAGGCTTAAATAATTAAATTTATTTTTGCCCCTGAATATTTTAAGAAAGGCTGATGCATTATTCTACCCTGACATTATGAAATATATGAAGTTAATTAAAAACTACTGTTAATGTAGGAACAGCGTACTGCATCGGCGTTTGCAATATGAGTAGGTTGAAAAAAAAAGGAAAATTGAATAATAAGAATTATTTATTTTCAGATTAATAGTTGCTTATGCGGTCATTATATTTTTTGTCGTTGGTGTATTCGAGCACACGGGCAACGGGCCTTTGTGGCATCGGGCAGTCGCGGGAGAGCGGGGCCCGTGTCTGGAGAACTGGTGGCTTAACATCTTGATGGTCAGCAACTACGTGAAAAGCGATAACATGGTACGCACAGAGCCCGTACCTTTGAATTACTGATATGTTTACGGCATGCGTATTTGTCGGGAGCGATGAATGTAGGAGAAGCAAATCATGTCTGTAAGGTTAGGAATAGTTAGCACTCAGTGCACTCTGGCAGAATAGATAACCGGTGGAGTAAGCGAGTTCTGGAGTGGAGACCGCGGCTCGGCAACGTAGTGTAGGACGCTCTCCGGCCAGGTGGGCTGACTGCGATTTGCGAAGGCTGCAAGCAGAAGCTGGCTGCGGCAAGCCGAGGATAGGGCGATAGCAACTGAAATAAGCTGATGATAATGC
>DWFO01003290.1:0-12490 GCA_018246595.1 Mimoniades nurscia nurscia | reverse complement strand
AAATAACATGAGCTGTGTCAATAAGAAATTTATTTTGTTAGGTCAGCCATTCTGCAGTTATTTAATTGACTGTTTATGAAAATGTTTGAAAAATATGAACATTGGAAATGAAATTTCTATACCGTTAAATTGTTTCAAATTTTCAATATACATACGAGTATAACCAGCAGCCCTCTTCGCTCTAATTCTAGTCTTACGCTATGTTTTGTGACTGCTGTTCAGTACCTTTTTTGTTTACGGGGGAGAAACCTTCAAACATAAATACCATCACGCCTGTTATTTCCCGAAGAGATAGGCAGGACAGTGTGGTATTCTCATATTTTATATGTTACATTATACGTCCCTTGGAATGAATATACCTGTGCAGTGAGCCCAAATCCAGAAACTGAGCTACTTTTAAAAATGTCAAATTAAAAAGCCAAAATCTAACCCAGATTTGCAAGATCTAACCCAGGTCCTCGTGCCCTGCAGTCGCATTTACATTTAGTAGACCAACGAGACAGTCAAAGGCTGATCTAAATACAGTACTAAATCTTGTAGTTTTTAAATTATTCGTTTTTATGATTTTTATCTGCGGATATATAACGAATCAAACAAAATTAAGTAAACTGTTTAATTCTGAATATATATTATTCGTTGCACGATTCGATAACAATATGAAAATAGATGAATCTAAAACTTCAACCAACAATCATTAAAAATATTACAAAAATATAATGCAAATAGAATGCAAAATTTCAAACAAGATAAATAATTAAATTTTTGGATAAGCACTTCCGATATAATTTTTACTGCGGTATCGGAAGTTATGAGTGACTATATAAATGTCTTTCGTTCCAAATTTGAGTTTGCAGTCTTCGCCGGGCCGCGTGACATAACAGAGAGTATAGGCCGCCATTTCCAGCTCTGGGGATGTACCAATGAACATACTATCCACGGGCTTATCAACGCCTTGTTGAGTGAAATGAAACTTGATGACCACACCTTTCTGAAATAGATATAATTTCGAAATGTATCATAATTTGAGTTACCATAGATAAACGTTATACCATTTTTATAAAAATAATGATTGCAATATTATATCGTGTTGGGAATAACACTATTAATCATATTAATGATAATATTACAAATATATCAAAATTGAAACACGCTTTTATTGGTGAAAGCAAATGCATGTTTTACCACCAATTTTAGCCAATACTACTTACATCGTTCATCTCGACGTATTTCAAATAGCCCAAGTAATTTGCACGATTGGCGGCTTCTTCTTTGTAAAAATAAATCCAATTATGTAAACCTAAAATCAAAAATGTTTTTTAAATACAATTAAGTTACAATGTGACCGATCTCTAAATAGGCACTGTATAAAAATGCTATAAACATAATTACCAGAAATTTCACCATTCTTAAGTTCCGATACGAATACGTGTTCAAAGCCAGAACTACTAATTTTCCCTCGACTTCTAGAATATAAGCCAAACCACATGTGTTTCACGAAATCTCTTTGTTGCTTAGGATCTGGAGTTACGTATCCTGTATAAAACCAAAATATAGTTTAAAAAAAATTATAGTTTTTACCGCGACTTCGTCTGCGTGATATCAGAGCAGAGTACCTACTATTGATTCGATTAATTAAAATATCTACAAACAGAAGATATATTATACCTATACCAAGTATATATGTACCTACATATATTTTGGCTAACACATTTCTATATACATGCTATGAAACTTTCTAATTCATGGAAGTTACTAAATTAAAGTAAAAAATTACTAATTGTCGCCAAATTGTATCTCTATTATGCAAATTTACAACTCCACTTCGATCAACTTAAGAGTTGTTAATTTTACGCAGTGTCTATGTTTCTCCATTGTTTACATCAGATTAATGTTCCAGGTCCAACTCCTCCAGACCTAATTTATTTAATACAATTCTAAACACTTCTCATTTTTCTCCATACATGATTATTTTAAAGTAATTTACGACACTTTTAAGAGTTCAAACTACCTCCTTATTAAACTTTATCACAATGAGTCCAACAGTCTGATGATGAAAGCGTAATTGCATATAGTATTAGTAATTTTCATTTCTTTATAAATTCAATAAAAAAATTCTTTTACCCTTATCTTTCAAAAAGTTCATTAGATGACGCATGACTGTTGTAGCCATTACGGCGTCCATAAATGCGTTCTCTTCATTTCTCTCCTAAAACAATTGGGATGTTATAAAAAAAATAACAATAGATATTGTACTTAAAAATAAAAATTCTTTTTTTTTCTCTTTTAATTATTTACCTGTGCTGTAACGTGTTCATTTATTGACGTGTCTCGTTCGTAATTATCTAAGAGAGGTAGGAATTTTTCTATCGTAGAAATGTTCCAAGCCTCAGAAGCAATGGTGAGTAATCTGCAAACAATCAAGGCGTCGGTGTAAACAAATCCTACCGGCAACGTGACGCAATCTCGCAGGCGTTGTCAAATTTTTATTGAATAAGGTGTAACTAATTTATTTATGAAATAAAATATTAAGATAACCATTTTGTTTTATTAACGTGAGATTTCAAATTATTATTTTTTTATATCCTGCGATAACTAAAAACATATGGACGTCACTGGCCGGTAACGTCATTAAATACATGAATAACACAATATAACATTTGCAACTTGGTAACAGAAAGTAAGCATTATAAATCTACAGTAAATCCCTAAACACATCTTGAACTTACAAAATGATCTGTAACCAATATCAAATTGTGACACGTTAATACCATCACACGCAAATAGACGATTTACGTTCATGGCTAATTTATGTCTCGCATGCTAAAAGGAACCACTGAAAGCGTAAGGAAACAAAATTACGATTCCAGCGCCTAGTCCATTTTAGAAAGCGACGTGGGTTTCGCCTAATAGTTTGATGGTCATGTAGCTGCGTTATAAATAAAAGAAAGAAATTCACGGTTCCGGTGCCTGATCTTCTGTGGAGGACAACGATGTTTTCGCCTGATAGTTGACAGTCACATATTTCGCCGCATTGTTGACATCTTTTCTCAATAACTCTTCAATTAGCGTCTGCAATTCAGCGTCGCTGGGGCCGTTTCCGTTATTATTCGTATTTGCGTTCGCTAAAGAACTTGGCAGAACGGGGCTATTGGGACGCGGCGTCTGAACCGGTTTTAATCCATTGACTGGAGCCGGTGGTTTATGCTCACTGCGATTGGGTACTCCCGGTTTAGGAACAGGAGACGCAGGTTTGGAATCATGTTTGTTGGATCCCGATAAAACATCGCTAAAACTCATCGGCTTTGTCGTCACTACTCCTTGTGTTGGACTATTCGTAAATCGAGTGCTTGAAGGAGACAATGTTGAGCCGTGCGTCGCTTTTGGGTCGTGTAATATGGAACTGTAGCTCGGCTTTTGCGTTGGTACTGTTATTCCTTGATTTTTATCTTTGCTATCATAAAAGTTAATCAGATCTTTGACTTTTCCACCAGTTGGCTGATTATTTTCAAGTTTTGGTTTCGTTGTTGTGATTTGGGGAGCAACATAATCTCTTTTGGGTGCTGGGGGCCCTTTTGGTGTAGATGCGACTGGTGAACTTGGATTGGGAGGATTGTTTGGTGTAGGGTTGTTTGCCGGAGGTTTCAGTGGTGGAAAGTTTGGTGCTACATAATCCCTTTTAGGAGACAATGGTTCACTAGTTATTCCGAGACTGGTAATGGCAGTAGTATAAGAATTAACATTTGCTTGATTAAGTGGCTTGGACGGAGGATTCAAGGATGGAAATTGTGCATCGTAATTTCTTTTAGCGTCAGAGACACCACCACTTTCGTGCATTAAAAAATCTGTATTTGTTTTATATCTCTCTCTACAAAAACCTGAAACCCAATATTTTATAATCAATTATATGATTTACTATTATTTAACTGTTATTGTTTGCATGCAAATATAACAGACACCTTTAAGCAATAGTGGTTCTACTAAGTATATTTTTATGAAAGTTAAATCCAGCACACATACATATCTATTATTATAATAAACTGAGGTAGGGTAGGAATTAAAACTTAATAAATATGATTCATCGCTATTAGAACGCTGTAAACACAGTTGGCAAAAAATAGATTTAATATAAATTATTTCTTATAAGAAGAACCTTGACTTTTTAAACTTCTATAATCAATTAACGATAAAACAGTTCATACTTACATAAACTAAGTTGCGACGTAAACAACGTTATTAGAAACACAGTTTTGAGGTCGATCTGCATTTTTATTATAAAACAATGGCTCAATTAATATAAATAAAACAAGACAGGAAAGTTAAAAAAGTTGACTAGATGAAAACATTGACTAAAAAAAATCTCTTTAAATAACCTTCCACCAGTTATTTACTGCTCATAAAGTGTACACATTCAGTTGCAAACTATGACTGAAGTCTATGAACTGGTCCAGTGCAACCTGTTCAACTGGAGTTTAACGGGATCGAATGCAAATGAATGTACGGTAATGAATGTTTCTTTATTTTCGTTGGGTTGAGTAACAGCTAACAGAATGAAACTCGTCGTACAGTTATACCATACACACACTGATACTGATACCTTTATTCATTATTGTCTTTGACGGTAACACTGCTACCATAGACAAAACATTAATATTATGAATATAATGCTGCCATGTGAAGGAATGAATTCCGACAGTACGTGGTATTCTACTGCTCCTATTTTGAAGTATTTTTAAATATAAACCGTTACGTGATTAACATATTTTACCATATTCGATCTTTATTATAGTCAAGTTGTATTTATATTATTAGGTAACAATAAGCCAAAGATAATAATACTTATTAAAAAAATATCAACTATGTTATTTATAAACATGTCTTATAGTAGCACTAATACTATTGTATTGATCACCTAAAAATAGCATGATCTGAGTTCTCATTATCTTTTTAATGTATATAAATAATACATGTTATGTTAAATATTCCTATGTTTATTTAAATTTAATACCTGTAACAAAGGGAATTTTTTAATTGTAACACGTTACGATTGGGCTCGTGATGCTGTAAACAAAATCGAATAGCCATCTTCAAACATGTGAGATTTCCTCTGCAGATACGCCTACGTTTCTCATCTATATGTTCTTAACCGAATGAATAACAAAATAACTCAAAAAAAACCTTTTTTATTTATATAAATTATATTTGACATAAATATTAGATCAAAATCTTCAAAAAAATGTTAAATTCCCCCTGTGAAACTATTACGTCACTCAATCGAAAAACGTGCACAGGATATATTGTGTAATGTATCTTTAACGAAAAATAAAGACGTAATATTTATATTATATTGGTAGATTATATATTATTTCACATTTATTTTCATTTGAAAAGGTATCAAATTAGTTTTAAGCATTTTACATGTAACTAATAGTCGTTATTAATTAACATGCGACTAGCAGCTCCCCACCCGACTTCGGCCGGGTTGAAGAACTATCTATCTTAATGGTATTAAGGACTAATATGCTGTATATAAGATAAACATATACATACGTGTTTATCGTATATGTATAATTTTATTAACGTTACAATTTACGCAATTTCTTTTATATATTAGTATAACATTGGTGCCTCATTGGTGCAGTGCTTTTAAGCACAACTGCTGATCAATACGTCGTAAGTCCCAATCTCGGGTACTATTAGATTTTTCTAAGTAGGTTTTTTTTTGTAGAAATCTCAAATAAAGACGAAGTCTGGATACGTGTCCGGTGTATGAGAATAGATTCACCCCGTATTCCATGATGTCACGTAAACGTAACTGGTAAAACGTGGGTTTACATTACATTCCACTGCCTACCTCTTTGAGGATTACAAGGGTGATGTTACGTTTTTATCTAACAATTTGATTCTGAATTCAACTTAACATATGAGTAATACTATTATGGTAAATTCTTTGATTTTGCCTAAATGAGCTTTAATTTTGCTTAGAAAATAGAAAGAAACCTGTCTGAAATTATTTTATTTTAATGATGAATTTGTATAGAGTAGGTTATTTTTTGTGTTTTAGTTTCTTTTATGTGTTGTGATATTTATTTTTTCTGTACATAAAATTATGTACTTGAAAATTAGTATTTCCATTGGTACTTATTGCACTTATGCTGTGACATTAACGTTTTTGTAAAATTTGTTCTGGTCACACTCTATTTGCACACCAGACGTCTGTCAGTTCAGTTTAAGTTTGTGTTCGTATTGTTTTTGTGTTTTGTTTTGTAACGATGCCGGTATAAAATTTAAATAAAATGTTGGCGATTTCTTAGCATAAAAAATGAAAACTAGGTTAAACACGTTTGAATTATGTCTATGTTTCTGCGTGTGGATATTTTCAAATATATTCTCTCTTCATAAATTAATTAAAGCACAAACAGGTAAATGGCCCTCTATTCGGCTTCATTAACGAGGTTATCCAGCAAACAATTATTTCATAACAGAGCCTTGTGATCTTTCAGATGTTCTTCAAAAAGAAGATTTATTATCTCTTAGAGACTTACAACCAGGGTGGACATTAATTTCAAGATATAAAGATGTTTCGGACATTGAATGGAGTAGTTGGAAATATTTTTTTCAAACATCTTGGTATTACCTGATAATACAATTTATAATATCAGAGGTTATTCGTCGCCTAATTGCATCATGTCTAAAATATTGGTATATTTTATCAACCACTATTTTCATAACAACAAGACTGGGTTTGAGGCAATTGATAATCATTTCTGCCCAACCTTTGATCTATGCATTGATAATAGCTTTTGGAGGCAACAAGTTTACCATATGGGTAACAAGTATTCTTTTACTGCTTAGTTATAATTCATTGAAATACAAATATCTTTTTTGGAACTTCTTGGATCATGATGACATGCAAGACGAAGAAGTGTATTTAACACTATTTAGTGTTGCTTGGATTGAGCTGAGATGTATAAGCTATTGTATAGACTTCATTGAGAAAAGAAACAGTTGGAGGAAATGTAAAAAATTGCATTTTCAAGATGTGATTGATATGTTCAGCTATGTATTGTATTTACCGTTGCTGTACACTGGACCGATAATACTCTATGAGGACTTTGAGAGAAGTTTTTGTGGCACAAGTGAAAATCTTACTTCTAAACTGAGAAAATTCCTCTGGAATATGATGTTTTATGTAATGTACACAGTGTTATTAGATGTTGCATTCCATTATATTTATTTTTTTGCAATGCAAAGTAATATGGAGGTATTTACTGTTACTTTTGTTTGCTTTATGAAATATCATGTAGTGTAAAAAAAACTATAAACATTTTATATTTTTAGTTAATAAGGGAGTTGCCATCAATTGCACTCTGTGGGGGAGGTCTTTGGATGGGATTGCAATTTCATATGAAGTATGTAATATCTTATGGCACCACATCAGCATTTGCAAGGCTTGACAACATGGAGCCACCCCCAACACCAAGATGTATAGCCAGAGTGCATGTATACTCTGAAATGTGGAGACACTTTGATGTTGGGCTATATAAGTTTTTAGTGAAGTGAGTATCATTACATAGCATAAAACAACATCCCATCCTGCTGTCTGTCCCTCTGTATGCTTAAATCTTTAAAACAATGCAACAGATTTAAGTGTATTTTTTTGAATAGAAAGAATGATTCAAGAGGAAGGTTTACATGGATAATATAATAGAGAAACATGATAATTTTAGAGGTTTCTCATGTGATGTCGTAAATAAATACATTTTTTTGTGTTTACATCGCAAACACTGCTTGAAACCTACGAGATCAAAATAATATATGTACTATTGTATGCCTTAAAAAACAGCATTAATCCTTATCCATTTAAGTACCTTAAACACATTATGGATATTAACATTTACAGCATGTAATTTAAATGAATATTTTCGAAGATATTATAAATTTAAAATACAGGGACATAGCGGTTGCGGTGATAGAGATCGGAGGGCCAGTGGTGCATGCCTGTAAATAGCGCGTTGAAGTACATACATACAATCTGTAGTCTATTTAGTATAAGTACCTGCACTGTCCCTAGTATATTTATAAATCATCACATTGCTTAAGAGTTCTTCATATTTATTTAGGCTTGTGAGTCTATTTTAATTAAAAGTAAGTAATTTAGATTATTTCTTTTGCAGATATATTTACAAGCCAGGATTCTACACTATATCCAGATACAACAATTTACCCAAGACTGCCCACAAATTACTCGCTTCTCTAGCAACATTTATGTTCATATTCATGTGGCATGGGACTGTGTGGCACATCCTTGTTTGGTCTTTATTAAATTATTTGGGTATTACATTAGAACACCTTGGCAAGGCATTTTCAAGGCATCACAAATATCTATGGTTTAAGACTAGTATTTTAAAAACTGACGAAATGGAGGCTAGGTTTATTGCTATGTTATGTACACCATTATTAGCATTGTCTGCAGTTTCAAATTTTTATTTATTTGCGGGTAGTGAGGTAGGTAATTTATTTTTTGAATGTTTTTCACAACCAACCTTATTTAATTCAATCTTATTATGTACAACTTTATACTGTTGTTGTCAAGTTTCTATGGCTTTAGAAGATGTTCCTTCTAGGGGTTATGTTAAAAAATGTGATACTAGTACAATTCGATGAAGTTATTTTTATTGAAAATTTGCCTATAAAAGACTGATTTAATAAAAATATGTATTAATTTTTTTCACAACACTATCATATCATTCATATTAAATTGGTTTGTTTTATGTGTTTTTATTTTACTACATATAGAATATATGTGTGTTTAATTAACATTTAAATATCCAAAAAATAGTACACTTAAATAAACATTATGCTTATATTGCTATAAGTTGGTATGTATTAGATCCTTTAAGCAATAGGTAAGAATGAATATGCATTGCCTCTATGAGGTCATTGGCGTCACCAGCGATTCCTGCAGACTTATGTATTTGTATCATCTCTTGCCTAGTAAAGATGTCTTTACGCAATTGTCGAGAACGACGTGTTAATACGTCCAAAAACTTTTTTAACTGGAAAGGAAACAGAAAAATATGACCAACGTTAAGAGTACTAAAAGAATTTGAAGCAATTTTTTAAGAATTAGTGATAACTAGTTTGTCAATAATCACCGCACTTACTTTATTCCTGGAACTTATTCCTGAACCGTTTATAGATCTGGACAATTCTATATTACCAAACTCATCGCAAAACGTGTCCATCAAGCTGTGTTTAACCAAACTTATGACGTCATTCGCGTCTTGTAATGTCGCTTCTTCACGTAAATCAACGCGAGCTCGGGCCTGTGAAGAACAATGAAAAAAAATTAATTATGAATTAGCTTTGTTCAGAATCAAATTATTTTTTATGGCTAAAGTAACGTCAGGAGTAAAAGTTCTTCAGTCGGAACTGCGAATCAAGACTAGTATAAATATTCCAACTTTTGACCATCTATTATACCAGCCTCAATATTTTCAATATAGATCAAAATAGTTCATGTTGGCTAGTGATTTAATATAGTTTTTAAGTCGTCAAAATATTACCTGAGTAAGCCGTATGCAGGCTTCAAGTTGCCTTGTCGTTATAGGGATACCATCGTTCGACATTCCTTGTTGATTGTGACGTAATTCTAAATAAAAACTTTGCAATGCGTTAGCCGCCTCAACACTAAGTTTGGGATGGACATATCTCCTGGCATAAGCTATATATTTTCGAAGTAACACTAGTGGCAGTGTGTCTATAACTTCGCCAGATCGCAGGCGAAGCCTTTTACTGAAACAATATTTTATTTTTAATTCTTTCAGTCAGTAGTATATAGTTTATTATTAATCAAATAGAATACGAAATGTATACTTATACAGTAACAACATCACGTTTGTCTTCCATGAAAACATATTAACAATAGTTAAGTGTTGTATTTTTACTAAAATAATGTTAAGAGTTAAATTCTACTACGTAGTTAAATATTTTTGAAATCAAACGTTAGTGTGTTTTAGTGAACTATTAATCTCAGTTTTATTTAATTAACTCAGTTTCCAATATGGTTTAAAAAAATAAATTCGTTAGTAAAGATTATAATGCAATTAGCAAAAATCCGCGCAAACCGTAGAGAAAGTCCAAATTAGTCCCCACACTCAAGTGTGAAATTACTAATTTCGCAATTAGTATTGAGGGACCGATACTGTTGGAAAATACTAATAAAAACTACGTTTATTGACATAGTTTTTAAATCAATTAACTGCATAAACAACTGCCTACAATTCGTAAAATAATATTTTAAATTTCCAATCAAAATGCTAAATTTCCAACTTGCTAATTTCATGCAGCTATCGTTGGAGGAAAATACTCTTGCTCTGTTACTACATGTAATGAAACTTGTTAATATTTACCAACACAAATATGTATGCAGCACATAGGCGTACGATCATAATGTGAAACGTGGAAATGAGGTACTACACTCCTCTGCCTACTTCTTCAGGGATTACAGGCGTGATGTTACATTATTCCGAACAAACATTCCGACTGTATCTATATTACCTTTATGGATGTTACTTACCTACATACCGCTTTTGTCATAAGATTGCATTTACTAATGTACCATGTAGTTTGTGGATGAAATAAATCATTATTATCATTATACATTACATGTAGCAAATCGCTATACGTACAGATTGTTTTTAATAATAAAGCATACATCTTTATTAAATTTAACTTACCTCAAAGACTCTTCACCCGCATTTTGGCCTGTGTTAACGTTATCATTAAATTTACTGGAACTAGCAGCATTTCTGGTTTTATTCTTAGATCCTGAGTGTAGAGCCAGCACGTGTTCCGATAGCATTGCGTCAGTTTGCTAGAATACAAAACATCAAATATATATGCAACGTAACGTAACTTCACGCCTGTAATCCCCGAAGAGGTGGGCAGAGGAATGCAGAACATTCCCACGTTTCACCGGTTACGTTTACGTCCCACTATGGAATAGGTGGTGAGCCTATGTCCATGCATCGGGCACATATCCAGACTCCGAACCACTACTAGAAAATCTAAACCAGAAAATTTTGTAGTGTTCGACCCGGGAATCGAACCCGGGACCTCCCGATCGGCAGTCGCACTTGCAACCAACACGACCAACGAGGCAAATATATATGCAAATAAAATAATAAGTCTGAATGTACTAAGAAACAAGACACGAAACATACTAACGTATACATATACATACGTACATAGCGATAAATGGATAATGAATCTCAAGAAGACCTGTCACGTGTTTTTGACTGGATGCAGATGTTTGTAGCCAATAACGGCCATTGAACATTATTTTTTGCTACCATAAAAAAAATCCTCCTCAATTTATATACAATATATTATATTATGACATTTATAGATATTTATATTAATTATATTAACAGTTTTTAAACACTTGAGAAACGAAAATATGGTAAAATATTAAAAAAAGGAGCAGTGGACAAACCTCATCTGGTTGATCCACCAATATGAAAACCAAGTCGAATCTGGATAGCAAAGCCGAATTCATTTTGAGATTTTCTGCAACGGTTTTTGACCTGTGAAACCATGTCAACAGAAACTGAAGAAAAGTTTGGTTATTATATTTCGTATAGGGTGGCATACGGCCACGGCCTCGGCCGAAGAAAAGCGACGATGTGTTCTATGATACAGGACGTTTGTATTTACGTATTTGTTTTTCTATGTAAAAAAGGAGGTCAAAAGTTTAAAACCATTAAAAAGAAGGTCTAAATACAATGGTGTATGTACATATATTATAGCTATTATATTTTGACCTACTTTTTTTTACAAATTAATTTGATCAGATGACTACTTTAACTTTTTATCATCACTGGGTTGACCGGTAGACAATGCCAATTGGTAGACAATGCCAATTGGTAGACAATGCCAATTGGCATTATATCCACCCTTTGTAATACTTTTACAACAAAGAATAAATAAAAAAATTCTACGTGCCTATTCAAATGATGTTTGAAAAACCCTCAGTAGTGGTTCCTATTGAACATATACATCGCCTGGAAGAAATCGCCGCTAAAGCGATGAGGCCGCCCATTGCACGCTACTATTTTTCGTGTTTGCAAAATGTACTGTTGTTCCCGTGGGAGAGGGCCGCGCGACGAGGCACCTGTCGTAGCTGCCGGCGGCGGGGTTGGCGGCGGCCAGCGCGGCGGCGCGCGCCCGCACGCTGCACGCCACGCCGCCCTTGGCCACGCTCACGCGCCGCTGCTCCATGGCCTCCAGCAGGCTGCCGTGCTGCGCCGCCATCTGCCGAGCGCCAACACGTACTACTTCACCGAGACCATCTAATAGCTTGCATGGATCATAATAAAATATGTTCCCTATATACCTGTTGATAGTAACTTAAAAAAAAAAAAAAAAAAGTAACTTCACGCCTGTAATCCCCGTAGAGGTAGGCAGAGGAATGTAGAACATTCCCACG
>DWFO01003289.1:0-12491 GCA_018246595.1 Mimoniades nurscia nurscia | reverse complement strand
TCCTGCGAATAATCTCATTTTATTTATTTATTTAACAATTTTGTACACAATAAACGTAATATAATAAATTTTGTACGTAATAAAAAAATAGAAAAAAAAACATAGAACAGAGATGTTGTACAACGGCACTGCTTATCCCTAGGAGAGATCGTTTCCAGCAACGCCAAGAATGGAAAGTTATGTATATAGAGATCAGATTTAGTGTGGACATAGAAAAGAAAATAACTAATAAAAACACAAGCATTAATATACATACAAATATACATACCTACGCATATTACAAATAATTCAATATACATGTACTTATATGTATTATATTTATTAACAAAGTTATGCGGATTTTTTTAAAATTAATAATGACTGTAAATCATCAATTTAATAATATCACATTTACGAGGATCGGGACCAAGCCTCTATTAAATAAAAGTTCTAATAAAAGGACTTATAAATATAGAACTCTACATAATATTCATTAATTTACGCTGTATGCTACTAAGAAATTGACGTTATGTATGCAAGAAATAAAACGAACAAAAAATGTACCTACAAGATCAAAATATGCAAAACTCGTTTCACAGGATGCGAGTTTAAAGATAGCCGGAAATCAAAATTTGGAGATAAAAAAACAGATTTGCTGTATTGCCATAAAACTAAAGATTACAACTACACAAATTAAAACAAACTACCTGTATGTTTGAGATCAAGATAACACGAAATTTCGCAGTCTACCAACAAATTGATTATGTACGAACTAAACATTTAGTGTGAAGACTTGTATCACATTAAAACTCCAGTCGCAAGTAATAACAGGGTCTGATTTTGTATCCCAAAATAAATTAAAAGCAAACTTTACACAATTATAGCCGATATATGATACACATTAGCCGATTCACACAAATTTGCAACTTATAGTAAGAAGCATAAAATATATTATTCATTGCGCTTATTCTTTAACCGTTGCAGGACGACGTAAGGGAAACGTACCATTCATTGTTGCTCTCGTGTCACTTGAAATTTGTGCTGATGTATTTTAAACCTTATCTAGGGTGAGAAACGCTTGAATTGCATTGTAGGTTTAGTTATCCGTTGGGTTGTTTTCAAATATATTGTACGAAACGGACGTTGAAAAAAAGGGGCATGACGGGAACACACCTGTCAGTAGTGTTGCCAGTTTTTGAAGTGGACGGGTGAATGGCGGCCTGTACAATGGGTTGTTTGAGTTTTGATTTTCGTGGACTTTTTTTAACGGATTATTCCTGTTTCCCATTCATTACTCGCAAGAACTTAGATGGCTATAATTCGTTGAAATATTCTGCCAATTGTTTTTATTGTTATTGTCTCTTATTAACTTACTTTTCTTTGACATTTCTACAATGCTTTGACATTTCTCCATACGAGAGTCAAAAAGTTTAACACGATTTTTATTAATAAATCATTGAAGTTATGTTATAAAAGTATACCATTACACACAATATGAGAAAGAAATTTACTCAGTTCGCTTCTCTGTTTGTTAACACTGATATACCCATTTGGTGTTTCAAAAACCACTATCTTCCTACCAGATTCATAAATTAAATGATATTTGAGGATGCAGCAAAATTATCAGACTCGTCCAAATACGAATTACCGCCGGTAGTCCCAATATTTTATCTATTAACGCCCATGAGATGTCAAGTTCAAAACATTTAAAACACAGCGCCGTATTAGAACCTCGTAAATATGGAGATAAACGGTGAGAACATTACACGGTAATGGCCTGATCTGTAAGTCTTCATTAGACACACGTTTAACTAACGTCGTGAAACTATTAAAAAAATGATGTTCGATATATTAATGGAACAGTTTACAACACAACACTAGGTCACATTAATTTGCGATTATATTTTTATGTCGAAATGACGAGTATTTTTATTCTTTCCTGCTGCCACGTATCATCGGCGACCTTTTTATCTTTTCACTGTGGAACATGGATCTCCTCTTAGAACAAAATGTGTTAATGCTATAATCTTAATATAGTACATTGAAAACGTAATTATTCCTATACAGTCTTCTAGGTGACTATGATAATCTGGTAAGTTCCAAGACATACAGTTGTATGTGAAATTCTGCGAATAGCATAGAGTTTAAAAACGACAACTAAACTAACATAAGGTAGACAAATAGTCATCGATAATTCTATCGCGGTGAAACAAGTCAGTGAATAGACATTTTGTTACATCATAACCTGTTTAACGACAGATCAGTCAACAAACTCACTCCTGCGCACGAGTTTAGTCCACTTACAACTCAGCATTAAGATTACACATTCCAATTAAATGAGAATATATTTGCATTCGAAACTAGTTAAATTTTAAACAGATTACTGTAGACATGTAGTTATCAATACTTCAGATAATGAATAAATATTAGAGATTGACTAATATATCACAAGCGCTTACGATATAATTAAAAGAAAAAAAATACAATGCACACATTAAAACAATGCATTAAAACATTAAGGCACGCCTTTAACTTTATTTTACGTAATATTATGAAACGATATTATATTCAATATAAACATGTAAAAGATGTTTATCCAGATCAAATGTTAATTAATTAACATACGAATTTTCTCTCTAAAACTAAAATGCTTTAACGCACCTTTAATCCACAACAATACAACTTGATTGGCCTAAGTACAAGCAACTTACTGTTACCAAGAGGAACAAGCGCACACCATTCATGCGCCCACGAATCCATACATTCCGAAACAAAATGTCGCATCGCTCGCTCTGAATGCTTCTCGGTTTTGTTTTTTTTTTATTTTACTTTCGGACCACGCGTAAATCTTTGAAACATTCGGGGTTCGTTTAGCATTTAAGCAAAGTTCTCATACAAAAAAAAATTAATGACGCGATAAAAAAACAAAATATTTAAAAGATTACTTTCTTAAAGTTATAACAAATCTCGCTCAATACTAATGGTGGCAATAAAAAAAATCAATTTTCAAATACTTATCAAAACAAGATTCTTGAAATAACAGCGAAATTAGAACTAAGAATTTTCGTATTCTTGAAATAACAACCATCATATTCTCAGAATTATTTCTTAACTGAACTAATAATTTTGTAAGAAACATTAGTCTTAACATGTTTATATTCCAACCCATACATTCCGAAAGGCACATCGAATACGCCGATTTCAATACCCATAATGACATGATGTTTTTATATCACGCTCGTAAGATCATATGATTATTACATATAATTTTGAAACTGAAACGTGAACCACTCTTGTATATTATATATGTACATATATATCAAGTACAAAGTACACATATTTTTCCTTCACATGTGACTTATTATCCAACATACGTAGGCATTTGAAATAATAATAGAGGAACTGGATAACTACTCCGGCCTAGTACAAAAGCAATAAATTATGTATTTACATAAAGCTTACGATGCGAGGAGTCGCGAATTCGTAATTAGGTTTCTGCGTCGCTCAGAATTATACTAACTACCAATGACATTAAACAAACTAGTATGTTAAGCCGAAACTTAAAATAGTATCAAATGTATATTATAAAAATAAAAATGATTTCACTACAGTTAAGTACTGAGAGGTCGTAGGAAAACTAAAACTTTTGGCGATATTAGGAAACATGTTGATACTCTGAGAGTGAGTATAAACAAATGGCGATATCATATATATATATATATATATATATATATATATATATATATATATATATTACATTAGTACGACTATAGAGAGCGTAAACATAATTTTCAGATAAACCAGGTAATGTTAAGGTGTATAACATGGAATGCCTCCTTGGTCGTATTGGTTGCAAGCGCGACAGTCGATCGGGAGGTTCTAAGTTTAAATTTCGCGCCTTCTTTGGGATGATATCTTTAATAAAATTAACCCACACTAAGCCCACCATAACAGCTTATGTTAGGTATATATGCTTAGTCAATGGACGTTTTAGTCTTGTCTTGAATGAAACAACATACATTACATTTGTTAAACAATGTAAGAAATAACTTTGCTTCTACTTGACCCTAGACAAATGACGCCTATAACCTTAATATCAAGTGGTCTATCAGCGATTTCCTACGCATCATCATAATAATCAGGCTGGTTTGGTGCACTGCCGGGCATAGGCCTCCCTGAAGGGGGTTATTTATACACATAGTCCCCACGCTGCGAATGCGGATTGGGGATTCGCATTTCCTATTATCTGACACTAAGAACTACATCGATAAACTAAAAAAAAGTTACCTATAAAGTTTTATTACCTCATTAATGTAAAGCACATTAAATCTGTAAGCGCCCCGATTCCCTGTTTTTATTATTATTTGTCGCAAATATTAATAGCATATTGTTTGTAACGGAACATAAAGTGTGTCGTGTATTTGCACATAAAACATTTTAATGTGAGTAATAAAATATATATTTTTTTACAACGTGTACGCACACATTTTTTATTGCATAATGCCCGTATTGGGTTATAAATATAACATTATGAGAGTAGCTTTATTATGCAGTCGAAATGATGTTTTTACACCTTAAATATGTAGTTGTTTTCTATATACAAGTTAATCATAAATAATGAAAATTTTGCTATCCTAGTTGACGTATTTCTAGGGAGCATTTGTGGAATGTTTAACTAGAACATACCTTCAAATTGGTAGTTCTAACTATAACTGAATGTTCATTAAATTGCGACCCTGCGAGGTAAAGTTGACGCGTCTGATCTGAGTGATGAGTTGGATCGAATCTTTGTACTTAATAACAAGAACAAGGGTTTTGGGTACGGCTTCTGTTTTCCGTTTCTGCAGTGTTACTATTGAAAGGGCTTACTACTGTTATCCGCGCAACGTGCTATCACTGCCTTAGTGCTCTTCTGCATGGAAACCCTTAGTTCTAGACAACAGCTTGCAAATGATTGAGTATATTTAATTAACTTAATTAGTATATTAAGGTAATCATCAAAGTAAATGTCATAAATAATAAAATCCCCCCTTCTCATACACACGCTATATATACCAGTACATCGTACCCAAGTTACAATTAAAACATGAGAAGTTTTATGTACAAAATGTAGCTACCAAAACTATGAAACTTGTCGTGGCGTGAGAAAACAAGATTGCCATGGGATTTAGGCAAAATACATTAAGCATTACAACCGGTCGTCGTGTGACTCAGTGATTAGAATTATGCAAAAGCACAAGATTCACAGACTTACAAACTCATATGCATATAATATACATATATTGACAAGTCAAAACAAACGCAATGGCTTGTGGCAAAGCTATTTCATTATACAATATTAGTTAACAACACAATTAACCTAATATAAAGCCTGTAAACAAAAAGAGGTAGGCAGAGAATATTAGTACACACCCACGTTTGACCAGTTACGTTTATGCCCAACTATGGAATAGGTGGTGAGCATTTTGCCATATTCCGGGCATAAATCAAAACTCCAAGCAACTGCGAGAAATTCCAATTAGAAAACCCAATAGTACGCGACCCGAGATTTGAACACAGGACCACTCGATCTGTGTAGTCTCGCTCGCAACCACTAGACCACGAGGCAGCCATAAAATTAACACGAACAAATAAAACAATGCATAGAATGAACGATAAGTAAACTTGCTAAGTTCAAGATAAATATTTAAACTGGCAAATACGATGTCAAACAACAAAAAATACGGGGTATAATTGTCTTACAAGTTGTCAACCGTTCTGTTTTCCCAGGACATGTCGTGATTTAGTGTTCTGAATAGTTTTTAAACAGTGTGCTAGGTTTTTAAGGCGCTCTGATAAGGTCATGTACCTACGTTACGTACAATTATGACCTTCTATTTACGTTACGTATAATTATGACTATTATAAATTTCAGTTAACCTAGTTTCACTCCAGATTACTTAAACCATTTCTACTGTGTAACTGCATCCTGCTTATAAACTGAATTTTCTTGGTTTTACCAAGTACAAATCCTAGTTTTGAAACTTCGGATTGCCAATCCTACACTAGTCCATGTCATATTTTGACCATATTCCTGAATAGGTAAACACGATACATTTTTATTGTAGGTACAACTATAGTAATAATACTTTATGATCCAAAAGTAGTTCAAAACATTGAGTTGATTACAATTTCTACCAAATGCATAATCGTAATTTCCAGTTTTAAGAAGAGCGCATACAAGCCTTGTAGTTCCGTCTGAATAGATACAAAATTCATAAGGATGTATTTTATCCCATATGCAAAAATAGTTGCCTACGAAAATTTATATTACATTGATAACATTTAAATAATACGATGTGCTAAGATATTATACAACCAAATATAAACGAATTTAATTTAAATATATGTGTGAATTTCTTTACATTATCATATACATATGTATAACAATACGTTTATTTACATATTATTCTTGGCAATGACATTTATGGAATCGAAAATACCTGTAGATATTACTATGTTAAAGAAAATATAGAGAAGAGACATACGAATATAAAATTTACTAAAGTATTCAGTGTATGTAGCATTTAAACTTTTTTTGCATTATTGAAGTTTTTTTGCCTCAAAAAAAAAATTTGTGAGCGACCATATTGTACATGATGCAATTACGAGATTCGATCAAATCAAAAAAACGAAAATTGGGGATAATCTATACATTGAATGCGTTATTGGGCGAGAGGTCGTAAGCGCCACTGCTAAGCGAGAGGGAGAGTATCATTCATTTTAACATAACTGGTGAAACGTGTCCTCTCCGTGCCGGACGGAGTAAGGGTACATTCCCCGACATGCGAAGCATGCGAGCGACATGCGAGCATGGTGGTAATAGGGGTAATCTTGGTGATGAGGTGGTGGTGGTGGTGGTGGTGGTGGTGGTAGTGGTAGTGGTGGTGATGATGGTGTTGGTGGTGGTAGTTGTGGTAAAACGTGGGAATACACTGCACTCGTCTACCTAACTCTTGGGGAATACAGGCGTGATGTTAAGTTTTATTATATGTATATACATAAATATGGTTAATGAAGTTCTCTACTAAAGCAAACTTTAACAATCTCGACACATTGTACCTTCTGCACCATGAACAACACGCTACGTCTTCTAGTAACTGTCATCTCTATCTTATACCATTTATCGGTCAACTGCTATTCAGTGCTAAAATCCTATCAAATTCATTCGTATAAAAATAAATTTTAATTAAAACTCTTAGATCAATAAGAATGATGATACATTCCATTAGCACGCCCGAGATCAAACACGCCAAATATTAATTCTAAAGATTTCTTTACTATGAGGTTGCCACATACTCGGTAAGGCGGTATCGAAATAGATGCGCATGTTAGATTTTATTTGAGTTAGTTCATTGTGACAGGTGTCAATATACAGCTACCATGTTCTTCTCATACTTGCATTATCTATTCTCATAATTGGATTGTCTTCGGTTATCGAGTGATATATTTAGTTTAATTATGCTTTATTGTTATAGGTACTACACATTTCTAAGGTTTCAGAGTCCGGTCGATCTCCGTCTAAAAAAGAAAACAAAATCTATGACAACATAGCTCTAGCTGTACTGTTCGAATTCAATTATATACATATAACATCCACATCCTTGGAAAGCAATTCTACAATTCCCTACAACACCAAGAACATCTCTTTAATACCAGTAATTCCATGAGGCGATTTAAATTAAATTTTGATATTCTCAATAATCACATCGGTTACAGACAGCATTAAGAGTTACAAACAATCATAAAACATATAAAGAAATTCCAATATATTACACTCAATGCGAAACAATGTGCGGTAACCATACATGGCAGTTGGGAGCTACACCCGGACGATCATTAAACCAAATCTCAGCAATCATTCATCATCATCATGATTTGGTCAGTTAGCCTGTCGAGTTGTGCTCCCGATGGGCGCAAAAAATCGAGCGCGATCGCCTGAGGCCCCGCAATTTGGACACAATGCAAACGTGTATGGATGTTCTGCATGTCTAATTCTAATAAAACGGAATGAGTAGCTTCGTATACCTACGTCGAAATAACACTTGCAACGTATAATAGAATAAAATATCGGTTCATTCAGAACACACGGTAATAATAAAGAATACACTAGAAATTTATAATAATAAAATTGAATACATGAATATATGTACATATAATTTATATTAACGCGCTAGCAATCCTAGATCTACAGTACTGTTGCAGATATCTATGGACAGCAGCGGCCAAATGACCGCAGCCTACTCATACTTGACTACATCCTTGACTTTAAAAAATATTATAAAATTATTATTACAATGACTGAATTGTATAATTACTGCTGATTTAATAACACACATAGGACCGTTTAGTCATTAAAACACAGAAGTTATTGAGAGTTCAAAGTAAATTGTCTTAATATGTCTTCACTTATGAAGAGATATGTATATTTCTCTGCATATGTAAGTCGAAGTCTTATTAACCGTATTAAATTTTAGCATATCTTTGAAAGGAAAATTTCGGCAAATTTATATTATAAGAACCATACGTGAGACGAATTTGAATCGTGCCTCTGTACATGAAATTCGTTACATAAATTACGATCGTGATTATTTAAAGTTAGTTATTTTTAAATTTTCAACCTTTGCTCATAAAGGCGATTGATCGAAAATAGAAGCCATACAATCATGATTAAATTATGTACCGGCTTATCGTACGTACGTTTTTACGCTATAGATCGGTCCATACAATATGAAGAATCCCGATACTTTCATTATATAATGAATGTTAAAAAAGTACATAATTATGTCAAGTCACCTTACGCAAGTAAGTACCTACTTGAATCTCAATCCTCCCCCCCTCACCCCGCCCCCTCCAACTTCAAAGCTGAATTCTAAACCAATAGATCTTCACTGCTTTCCAATCCGGGTATTTATTACGTTGTATATAAAATAACTTTTTCCTTATTCTCACAATTGTAAAAGTGTGTTACGCGCTCTTTACGCCGCGAATTTGAACATTTAACGGCGATCGTAAACTACGCGTAAAACTGCAATTTCAAACATTTATCGTCGACTAGCCAATATCCGAGTGGCGTTTTAAATGTAGAGTCCGTCCGTGGGACAAGTAAACCGTAAAAAAGGCTTATTTGATCCGGAAACTTACATTCAGTATTCATTTCACACAATCGTATGAAATGCGTAATCCAATGATGCTTTCGGAAATAAATAAAATTTCAAAAAAGTCTAAATCACACACTGTTTCAGTTAGCTTTATGAAATAGGTATACGCATTTATAATACAACTGGCCATTCTTCGTGGTAATATGTAGAAAATTAACTTTGCTATAATTTGATTGAACCTCTAAACCTCTCTTTGAAAAGATCTGGTCCTCCCGATGAAATCTGTAACAAAATGGGATCAACCCTTTCAAATATCAGGTTGTACCAATAAACAGAGACAGTTACTAAAATATAAAGTAGGTACGCTTCTAGTTTTTGGTAAGCAACAAATAACCATATAATTTTAAGTTAAACTGCGTATTTTATAAAAAATAACATGTAACCTCGAGATCCTAAAATTCTATGTCTATACAACATTTAAGTAATTGAAACAGTCTACACTCGCTGAATAATACTCAGGGAAATAAAACATTTATTTTCTTAAGTTTGTTATGAAATACCCTATAAAAGCCTAATAATTTTAATTAATAATAACTTATTAAAGTTGATATTTTAAGTACTCATTGTTTATGGTATGTCGTTACATATACATATAAGCACATAGCGAACTTCACCGGTTTACAATTTTTGTGCTCGCAATGGCATTTAATACAATTATAACTTCGAACAAAGGTGATTGACACCACACTTCCTTTATAGATTCAGACACCTTATTGTACAACTGTACATACATACATACATACATACAATATTAATTTTACAATTCATTCGGATCAAGTACAATGAACCCGTTTTGCAATTTAAGTAATAAGCAGTGAGTAAGATAAGCTTGAACATTTACGAGCACTTATTTCGTCGAAGATATATCATTATACTACGAAACGTAACTACAGTGAATTTATACTTCATTTTGAGTAATTTGCGGCACGCGAATGTGCCTTTAGGGTAAATTAAAATAATCTGCTGGGGCATAAAATTTCTCAGCTACTCAATAAGTGTTTCATATAGCGGGGGAAGTTATTTACCTACTTAATTATAATAATTGACAATAATATAATAACGTAAAATTTTATACCTGAATTCAGAGAACAGTACCTTCATAAATCTGGAAAGCGATCGCAACTCAGACTTTAACATTTTAGACAGAGTGATAAAAAGTATTTAATATTCCAATAAATATGAATTGTAGACTTTGATAGCAGAGCTTTGATGACTTTAGAGTTTATATGTGACTTAAATAATGCCATATAAATTTATTTGCTCACATTTTAAAACATTAAATCTCTCGATATCCGAATTCTCTTTATTTCGTCATGTTTTCATTCACATGTTTCATCACTGGTAAATATGTCTCTGTTTTGAAACTACAGAAGATTTGGAGCATACATCAGGACACTGGTCCGTGTGGATTGGCGGAGACACGTATTAATGGTCAGACAGACTCGTATTAAGACGGTTGCAGATTGCAAGTAATGTGCAAAGTGTAGTGACGGGCGCAATCGGCTACGATTTAAGGGAATTACGTTTTATACTTGGTCCCGGTCATACGGTCGGTCATGGTGGTCATGGTCGGTAATATCATAATTAAATAAAAAAAAATTAAAAATATGCAACATAGTCTAAGCATCATCAAAAACTCCATTCATTTTACCTTGGAACTGGTAACCAATAAATATCCACTGATCTAGCAATTATGCCCATTACATTAGTACCTACACTATAAAATTCTACAAAAATAACATTTAAAACTCTCAACTGGACGTCGTAAATAAGTAATCGATAAAATGTATATACCATATAAAATACGTTGTCGCGCATTAAAAATATAGATGCCTATATAGGTATCGTAGATAAAACTCAAAAGTAATAATTCCGTGTGGAACAACCTTAAACGGTAGTCGATAAACTCGTTCGTCTTTTTGTTTCCTCTGAAACATGTGCGGAGGATATCCGCTGTTGAGCTACAAGGGGTCATTATGTGCGAAGACGGAGAGGTCCATTATTTTTTGCCCCTCAAATCTTGAAAACACAAATTACGACAAACGAGTATTGACTGCTTCGTTTCTACGTATAGAAAAACACTGAAAAATTTTAGCTTGTTATATCGATACATGTATACCTAGTTAAAACAATAAAACCTAATTTTCAAAACGAACCCATACAAAACATTTTTACCTGCCAATTTTTATTTAAACCAAACAAGAAAGTAATAAAACTAACATCGCGATCGACTTTTGAGTGGGGTGAGTGGTATGTCGAAACGAAAAATGTCAAAATATTAACTCTACCGGAAAATCATGACAGTTCTACATATTTTATGTATGTAATTTATGTTATCACAATTAAAACGGTTTATTTAACATAATAATTAGAGAAGTGGGTATGTAATAGGAGAAATGTAGCAAACAGGAGTAGAGGAGCTCGTAATACAAAATCAAAAGTTGACTAAAGAACAAATAAGAGATAAGTGTCCAGATTTCAAAGCAGAAAAGAAGCGTATGTAGTAGTTAATGTAGAGCAATACTAAAACGTTGATACAAAAGCCTTTCCCACAACGAACAGTAACACCATCCGTACGAACGAATAATCATACAAAATACTCGCAATTTTAAAACGTTATTGATATGCATATTATACAGCTTTGATGTTCGACTGGTTAGTATTTTCTACTGTGGTTATGTTTACTCCGCAGTAATTAGAGTATGATGTGATTAATGCAGTTGTTTTCCATAAATCCAAATAAATATAGTTCTAGAAGCAAGTTTCTTTTCATACAGTACTTGTACAGAGTATGTTGTTTAGTTTACGACAGAAACTTGATATTTTTTTCTACAATTTCCGCTGAAGTACAATAACACTTTGTTTTTTTATCAATAACTACAATTTTAAAACTGAGCATTAAAATGTACAAATGTTGTGTTAATTTAATGGTACCTAATGTACTTACAGTTACAGTGTTAAAAATATATTCATCTTAAAAGAAAATATTTAAAAGGTTTCGGTTGTTATGTATCGACTCCAATGCAGACAGTGACAAATGAAAGCTCATTAGTTATGTCCAGAAATCAATAGTCTCATTAGGCTTAAAGAATATGGTGGCTAAACTGCTTTTCTTAAGATGTGTCATAGAAAACGGTGAATCCACAACGAAGATTACAATAGTGACTAATATAACAACGACTTTGTTAAATTCGTGGTGTCATAAGCGAAAGACGCGTCTTACTTCTTAATATACAGTAACTTCACGCCTGTAATCCCCGAAGAGGTAGGCAGAGGAATGTAGAAACACTCCCACGTTTCACCAGTTACTTT
>DWFO01003288.1:0-12491 GCA_018246595.1 Mimoniades nurscia nurscia | reverse complement strand
TGATATACATCTTTGTTTCCATGATTATCTATCTCCCTCATCCATGTTGTCGTATACCGTGAATCATGGGAGTATACAACACTGCTTACCACATCGACGAATACAAGCGTGATGTTATGTTATAAAGCTGTGATAGTGATATTACGACAAAATATAATTACCATGATATCATACCGGATTATTGATCATGTGCTGATTCATTGTTCAGTCCGCGTGGCGTGACTAACGCCGCCTGCTGTCAAATCAACGTTACAAATGTGTTATGCAATTTCGATGTACGTTATATTTACAGGAATGAAACCATCGAGTCAATGCGTCAACAAAATTTATGGCTTCTCCAATGTAAATTACAATGGAATAACTTTTTAAAGGATCTATCAAAGTTCAACATTCGCATTGTATGTCTGTTTTGTCATTCTTTCTACAAGTTCAAACAACTTGTGCATTTGCCGTCACATTTTTAGAGCAATACTCATTTTCACAAAATACCGTTTTTACACGTGTATTACCATCGCGGTAGGTGAGTGTGGTTTAAAACTATATATTCGACGTGTTGACCTCATATCGACCAATTTAACCTTTTACTTTACAAATCCAGCTTTTGCTTGAGTATTGTGCGTTGGAGTATGCACGGACTCTGTTATATTTTGAGCATTTACGTTGAGCACATGCTCAGCTGAACTGGTTGGCTTATCGGTAACTTATAAGCTTAGCTAAAACTATTCGCGATAACACATGTATTCTCATTTCTTTACATCAGTGTTGTACCTGTCATCCTTGTTAAAGGTCTCCTACCATAGTCGTCTACTATGAGTACAACCCACATAGTTCCCTACTTATGCATATCTTCCTAATATTGTAACTTTGATCTTATTCACATTGAATTGTACGCCTTTCTAAGCAATTTCGTAACTATTACTATGGCCAATAAATACGTATTTGCTCTAGTATCGTGTCTATCTAGTCTATCAGTATTGAACTGCGAGAGCTGCTCTGTTATATTACTACTAAATATTATAGTTTCCAATATTCCAGTAACTGCTTCTTGGTAGTGGAGCTTGTGAAATGATGATTTATTGAAATTTGCATAGATACAATACAAATTATATTTTATTGCAGACGATATGCATTATTGCAGACGACTGCTATAACAACAATCCAAATCACATTGAATCAGCTTGCTGTATAAATATTTACGACTGCTATCATGTTCCTGAGCAGTTAGAATTGAGTGAACGATCGATGCCGTCCTCGGAATAGTGAGCTTCCAGGGGTATGATTCATATTGTATGAACTTGGCAGCAAATCGGACTTCGCTTATATAATCACCCTATCGGCATCCGCGTATCTTTTTACCTGATCTATACACAAACACTGTACCGTTGACTGTGTCATTAGTAAAGTAGCCGCAAGTGCGACTGCCGATTGGGAGGTCCTGACTTCAAATCTCGGGTCGGGTACTGCTGGATTTTTTTAACTTGACATTTCTAGTAGCAGTGGTAGTAGAGTCGGGATTTGTGTCCGATGTAGGCAATACACCATCTATTCCATAGCGGGGCATAAACGTAACTGGTGAAACGTGGGAGTGAACTACAATCCTCCGCCTACTTCTTTGGCGATTACAGGCGTGATACAGGCGTGATACGGTACTACTTTTTAATTTTTTGTAGATATCGTCTACTATTTCATGCTGTACAAAGAAATTCGTACAAAGAATAATCACTTGAATAAAAAAAATTATATCTTAGAGTACCTTATTTTCTAAATCGTGAACTTTGGCAGCCTACACATTGTCTGCGTAGTAGACTATAGCCTTGACTCTGTCATTCTGCGAGGAGGCCCGTGTCCAACAAGGAAACGGCAAAAATGTTGATAAGATCGATAACTATTAATACATTACTTTGTTATATTAAGTTTTATATGTATATGTACGTGCACGCATGCATGACATATACAAATTACAAATAGATTTTAAAAACAGTTTGATCTTCGTCCTAATATCTTATCCTGTTCTTTACGTATTTTTGGCAAAATATAGATTGTAGATGATATACTCGTAATTACAAATACGGTGAAGACGGCAAACACCTTGTAAATGAAGGGTATGTCAAAGTGATAATCGTTCTAATTTAGTTTAACAAGAATATCCATTCTGTTCTAGCTTTCGCAACAAGATACAATTTTCAAATAATTAAAATTACTCCCAAATGATACATTCAAAGATCCTCTGTGTCAAAGTCGTCCGCGAGAATTACAATAAGTTTGATTTCATATAATATTACGAAATTTTCTTGAGTGTAGCAAATATGTTTATTTAAAGCATTTTCCTCTGCCACTTATATACCGTATAAGTTTTAATTACTTTTTACAAATTCGAAAGGCCAGAGTGTACAGAAAGTTAATTAAATGCATACAATTCTCTGGGCACATAATGTGGTCCAGAGCGCGTATTAGGCAATATTAAATACCTTACTCACCGCTTGTTTTAAAATTAAATTATATTCGCTTCTGCTATTGTATTGAAATTGTATTAAAATATGAGCAATGATAGATTAATGACTAATGGTTATGAATTCAACCTCTACCCCTGGTGTTATGGCGTGCACTTCTATATGAAAAAGATGGTTTAAAAAATTTAAATTTTACACACTTTATGACCCCTGCCATCAAGCTCACAAGTTGAAAAATTTATCAATAATTTATAAAAAGTTTCGCAAATAACTATTGTATTGCTCATATATGTATACATATAACTATTTATAGAAAAAATGTTTTATAAGCTCTATACAATAAACACCTTGTTATTGAAATCGATTATTATGAATAATGGTAGCTTCTAACTGCATTCTGCCAACGAGTTCTTGGGCACAAGTCTTTTGTAACGAGCGGAACGTCTGGACCGTGAAAAGCTTGAGGTTTAAACGATAAAAATCCGTACCGAGGCGTGGAAACCCTCATGAAAATACGCCATTAGGAGCTACCCATATAAAGACTGAGCTTGTTCGACGTTAACTTGATAAATGGCTTACAATACCCCACCTAGATACACTTATGAGCGTGTTATAGGTTCTATCTGTAATAACTATAAATATGAAACGAAGAATTTTGGTAATAACTAATATAAAATTATATTTAATCCCAGCAAATCCCTTAGAATGTGGGCAGAGAGCGTTGGCAGCCATATATGACTATAACTACAGACCTGACGTACTTCGTCCATATTCATTAGTCCTTCATACACACCCGCCGATATTGAATACTTTTGACTTTTTAATCAGCCAGTATCTTACCTGTATCATGGTCCAAATAAAATAAATGCATAAAAATATTTTCTAAAAATTATAAAGTAATTATAAAATTATAATTACATATAAAGTAATGAAGAATCTTAATCGCAAGCATAATCTATTGTCGTTTTTAGTGGTAGTTTTTTTTTTAAATATAAAGATTCGATACGGGATATATTTTACGAATGGTCTGTTACCCGAATTATGACTTTAAAAATACCTATGCTGTAAGTTCGAGTCTCTGAATATTTGAGTGTCATTAGTAACTACTGAAAAAGAAAGGTCTCAGTGTTCTTTGTAGCATAATATAGGTAGTAGTTTCATTTATTCATCGTGGGACTTAAAAGTAACTGGTGAAACGTGGGAATGTTCTACATTCCTCTGCCTACCTCTACGGGGATTACAGGCGTGAAGTTACTTTGAAACGTGGGAGTATTCTGTAGTCTTTTGCCAACGTTTTTGGCAATTACAGGCGTGATGTTATGATGATACCAATCGTTGAAAAATGTAATTAGTAGAAAACCATATTTATATTTTCCAACAACTTTTCTCTCTCCCTATTATATCTAAAAGACAGATAAAGCTTCAACCTAGACTGTATGCTATAGAACGGTCGAATATACTAGTATGGGACCCACGATTCCTTTTTACGACAGTTCGTTAATTGCTTGCTTGTATCCGACTATCTTTATAGCAAATGTTACGTATTACTTATCCACTTTCTCTATGATTTTTTCCTGTTATAAGACGGTTCTTTTTTATGGTTGAGTTGATAGTTCTTATCTAAGTTGATTTGAGATCTTTTTTTCTTTTATGTGAATTGATTTAGTGCCAGAATCAAAGACGCGGGGAAATACATACGTACATTGATTGATAAATTATAGTATTTATCTTTTCTATTATGATGTAATGTGATAAGTAATTCAATGGTCAAAGTGAACTGTAGTTTTTAAATTATACATCGTATCGTATTCCTCTGTGTATCGAAGATTACCCTTTATTAAAAATATATTCTAATACATTGGAAGGTATTTTAAAATGAATAGTTCCTTTGTACGAACTACTACTAATAATTACCTTGTACGAAAATAAACATGTGAATCTACGATTTGGCTGATGATAAGGGAATCTACATCTCTTACATCTTCGATACATTTAGAGACAATGCGGAAAATACAGCAGAACTGAAATACGATTTCAGTATCATTAATCACTTCGGAGAAGCTGATTCACTTTCTTTTGATGGTAATTTTGTACATTACAGAATCATATTTTCTTTAAATCACTGTTTTATGACAATAAAGAGTACAAAAATTAAAGGTAAAAATATTGAAAGTCTCAAAAATATTTACACAATAATATCCGCATAGTGATTGAACGGTAAAATATTCTCAGATTTATGGTAACCGACGGCCTTTTTCCTTTGTTACCCACCAGAATGTTTGGACCATTCAACAGATTCCTACACTTTGATTTCGCAAAGCAACAATCGAAATAACAGGTCATGAAAGACTGGCCCGCGGCTATTGGATTAATATATCAAAAGTTACTCTTCACCAACATAAAGGTTAACAAAGAAATGCTGGCACACTATCGGATATTCACTATTGGTTCAGTAGTTCGGAATACTGATTTTGCTATGTGTGCTCCAATATGCATTTGTATTTCTTAGTTTACGAAAGGTATGTTGGCTTTATAAAAATATTGTGAATGCAAGCAGAGAGACGGGTAGGTGAGTCACGTGACTCTTTGATATAGTATATGATATATGTACATGCTAAATCGTTTTAAATGTTTTGACACGGTATCATCATCATGAAAGTGTAAACATGATTCTGTAATTTAAAATATTTACTTTCTATTTGTTTTCGTGTTCGTGTTTCGTGTTAATAATAAGTACATATATATTGCACAATAATACATATATAAGTAATATACATATACTAAAACATATACATATATTAATATATGTATAAAGATATTAATACATAAATCGAATAATACAAAATTAAATATTTTGTACAATAAAGAGGCTCATGATGTCCCCCCTTGGCTAATTTAGGGTTTGCATACAGTTAGAGAGCATTAACTTTTACTTACAGAGACGAATAAGTGTTTTATGTTTAATAATAAATCTTATATTTTATAAAGTAATCATCATATCATTATATTTATAAAGGAGTCATCTAAAGTGGAGTCTGTATACATTTTTTCATTATAATGCAAATTTATTTTGAACAGGAAATTCCATTTCACAGACCAAATGTAACTTCGTTACGCAATGGGTCGGCTGTAAAAGGGTCTTCAGAATGTTCAAGCTCTTCCTCGTTCCAGGACAACTCCGAGATTTACTTGGGAGCTTATCCCGAATTCTCGTAATAGCGTAATATGCGGCTTTGAGGACACAAATTATTTCTCGCAAGTGCATTTTTTATATTATTAAATATGATCGACTGCTGATAGGGAGCTCCTGTATTCTATTCCAGGGTTGGAAACGGATTACATTTTCCAACTTAGATTTCATAATTGAAATTTCAAGTGGCGACTCAGTGTTTTAATTTGTGTCCGGTATATGGCAATAGGCTCAACATCTACTCCATAGTGGAGTGGACATTTGGAAACGTGGCAGTGTATCGTGACATTACGTTAATCTTAAATATTTTTAGAATCTATGAAGTGTTAAGTAGCTGTTACTTGTTTCTAATTCTTAAGTATGCGTGTGACAGTGAGCAATCAAAGTTTACAGTCAATTGTATTTTAGATCTAAATATGTAGTAACACGGTTATATTTAATTCTCATTATAAATGTTCTAAGCCCATGCAATGTTATAAGGAATCAGTCTTGCGATAGGGATCTTTCTGATTTATGGTTATATATGACTCGAAACTGCGCAGATTATCAGAATGCTCGTCTGCCAGAAAAAAAACATCCTTATAAATCTTTCAATAGAAAAGATAGCACGCAGTCTACGTAAGTGGATTTGAGTTTATAACCAAAATAAAACAAAATGGCATCTGGACACAGAATTGATATTGCTTTACCAATAAAAATGCCATATTCTATCCGAAACGGTGGATATATTAAAATTTTATAAGACCCACGACCCCGTCATACGGAGTTATAGGGTCGAAAGTGTTTGAATCGTTTTGGTTGTTTGTTTTTTTATACATTTTTAGGTCATTGGGAAAATACTGTTTTACGTTCTTACCTGTAAGTGTTAATTCCATATTATGAGAGTGAAATGATGTTCTAATTTTCAAATCTCGTTATTTATTTGATTATTCAAACATTGCCGAAGTTTCAAAGCACAAGAAATACTAACGTTATGACGGATTACAATAATTAAATGCTCTTAATTCTTAATACACAGCATGTGTCTTTTTTAAAAACATTACAGTTCTTCAATTATTCTACTAGCATAAATCTGTAGATTCCACTAATGAAGATTTGGCTGACTCTAAACATAATTATGAAACTTGGACAAGCAATAAAACTGGGCACTTTGAATGTGTGAACATTTTAAATCCAATAAATATCCAGAATATGAGTTTGTTTGCTGTGTATATCGTAGAAAGACACTAACAATATAGGTCTAGTTTTCACGAAAAGCAAAGCCACAATTCAGCTTATAATTCTTGAACAAAAAATCGCACAAACGGCTTCATAGAATGCGTCGCGGTCGTTAAAATTCAGGCGGGTTTGAATATTTTCACATCGCATAGTGCAATCTGGACCAGCGTTTCACTTTTGGGCGAGTGATCGCGTTTCCCAAAGCGGAATGTTAAAATATGCAACGGGTTCACTCGGACAGTGTACGTATTTTGTATAACGAAACTGACCGAGTGGAATTAGCTAAAGGCCATGTAATTGCATGTTGAAGCTGTAAATAATGAACTTATAAAGCCGAGCTTTAATTTCCGCAGGGTGTTGCGACGTCCTGGTGGTCACGATGATTATGGTGATGATGCAAATGTGACTAAAACTACACAATCAAGTCCCAGTTTCCCACTATAATGGGGTATTTCCATACAATATTACGAATATATTATATGAGGTAGCTTAGAATAGTGCTATACAATAATATTTATGGAAGAAGCCGTAAAGTGTATTATGTTGTGTTAAATGATCTATTATTAGGAACTTTATCCAATAAAGAAATATAATCCCCGAAGAGGTAGGCAGAGGAATGTAGAATACACCTATGTTACGTTTACGTATGTTTACGTTTACGTTATGGGTAGGTGGTGAACTTATTACCATATACCGGGCACATATCCAGACTTAGAACCATTACTAAAAAATGTAAATTAAAATAAAATTAGTGCCGGACCTGGGAATTGAACCCAGGACCTCCTGATCGGCAGTCGCACTTGCAACCAACGTGACCAACAAGGCAGTCAAATTTTTTGAAGACAGAATATTTTTAAAGTCACAGATCATGGTGCTCGGGGAATATGTCGGAAGGAAGATCAAGCCACAGCTCACACGAGTCAGGTAAGAACGAACGTAATAAATAAAATATTTCGATCATCACGAGTATGTTAGATGTTGATATAATGGTAACAACTATCGGAATATAATAAATGTCGATTCTCTCGGCACTAGTCTGTCTTAATTTAAACAAAATTTTAAATATAACTTACATTATCATGTCCTCTTTTTGATGTTAAAATATCATCATAATCATTAGCCTATTGAACTCCACTGTTGGACAAGGGCCTCACCTGAGTGGCTTTGCCCATAATCCCTACGCTGGGCATGCTAGTTGAGGATCGCAGCTTCTTGCACCGACTGCGCTGCTGCCCACAGGTGGCCAAGGCTGTCTAAGTTGGCGGCGCCATACCTCCAATAAAAAGCATCGGATTGATGCGCCTCTTAGAATAGCCTTATATGACGCAACTTTCTATGCCCCGACAGAAATAAATTGAAAGAAACTCAATCGCAACATTTCAGTTCTTTGGTTTTGACGATAACCAGGCAAAGCACGACTAAAATATTACAAAACGAAGTTACTGGCTATCGTAAAAATGTAATGTTATCTTTCACAGGGAAAGTATAATACCACTTCTATTACAGATGTAGGTATGAATTCGATAAACATATTTATCTCTTTTATGAGCTCATAACTCAGCGCGAACCTCGTTGAAGGGTAAAAGTGTACTAGCAAGTGTTTTGCTGACGGTCCAACAATATGTAACAGATATACATTATTCAGGATTGGTGGCTGTGTCGTGATTTACTTTTCAACGTTGTGGACTACATTGCTAGAGGGTTCGGCATAATTTAGTTTCCTCTACTACCTGTAGGTATTCTGTCCTGAGAGTGGGAGACTTTACACTACCGATATGTATGTTGTTAAGATCAAGAATACGAGACGTTAGGCAGTACTGCTAAGTCACCAACAAATAGAAGACTGTATAATCTTATCGTATTAATTTAAATTACTGATTTGTGTATTATTTTAAAAAAATGTTTTTGTATAGTTTTCTATTATTTGTTTAACGTACACAATAAATTTAATCACCCCATATTGTTCATTAAATAAAAAAAGGGTAAAATGATATATGATAGGGAATAATATCATTTAAATAATTTGCTTAAATTATTTATTAGTTGAATTTGTTTATGTTTACACGTTTCTACAAATTGATTTTAACGCTAGTTTCAGATATATCGATTATATAAACAAAAAAAATCATTAAATAATATTAATACATTCGTGACGAACAAGGAATTAAGGTATTTCAACTTAATTCCGGAGTCGTGCCACAGTCTGTTGAGAATGGTTTGTAGTGACTGCAATTGACCAAGAACGTTAAATATTCGGGTAGTATCGACGCCTAAGTGAATCCAGGTCACCTCAGATCTATTCTTGGCGTATTGTTAATAACTTAGTTCCAATATTACACTAGATACAGAAACGACGCCTAAGGTCTACATATTATCATACATGAATGCCATGTCACGACGAATTGTTTGCCATTTCTTGTTAAAGAAAACGAATAAAACTAATTCTATGTCAACCTTCACTGATTGGAGAGGCATTCTCACGTGCACAATAAGTTATATTTATAGCTAAAGGTATCTTCTAATTGACATAGATTGAAAATAACCGGTCATTAATTTACGGGTTATTGTCATTAATTACCGGTCATTAATTTATCGGCAATTGTCATTAATTACTAGTAATTGGTGGGTAATTCTCATTAACTAATATGCCGATATTGGTCATGCTGAAGGACCTCGTACAATCAAAATGGGATCCTCATACGTATGCCGAGGGGTTTCAGATATAGCAAATATAAATAATATAAATAAACTATATCGATAAAGCAAATACAAATTAAATGTTATAAATCTGCCTATAAATAATAATGACTGCCTCGTTGGTCGTGTTGGTTGCGAGTGCACCTGCCGAACGGGAGGTCCTGGGTTCGATTTCCGGGTCGGGCACTACAAAATTTTCTAATTTAGATTTTCTTTTCCATCGTGGGACTTAAAACTAACTGGTGTAATGTGGGAATGTTCTACATTCCTCTGCTTACCTCTTCGGGGATTACAGGCGTGAAGTTACTTTTTTTATTTTATAAATCTTGATTAAATTAGAAATTAATGGATAATTTTCGGAATTAATCAAGGTCACTATTAAGTAAAGATGTTGATATTTGGAAAGTAATAGGGAAATACGAAAAATATAAGGTCTATTAAAGTTAAATTTAAAGTACCTACTTAATTCTAGAGCTTTAACGTCTTGTAATGGATTTATCGTATAATCATAATTCTTATTGTATCGTACTTAATTATGGGTGCAGAATATTTTGAAGCTTCTCTGAACTTGATAAAATTTAACCTTTGCGTAGGGAATATAACAAATAAATATAATTTGATCAAAAGTCTAACGTCAAAGTTATAAATTTACAGGTGAGGTAACCCTTGCGATTTAAACCCACGGACCGAAATCGATGATCGCAAATTTTAAACAAAGGTCAAATGCTTTTATTGGAAAACTTAATATGTATGGCCTATCGTAACTGCCCTCCGTCTATTCGGGTCTGTAGTTTTAACTAGTTAGATTACGATATAAAACTACTCTACGACATAATTATGCAGATACGCATTGCCTACTGCGGGATTTATTGTATTGTAGGTTCCCTTTATAATCAGGACTGAGAGCTCTAAGTAATGTTCAATTAACACAAAGACGAGTTAAGGACGATTGTTAAGGAAGAGATCCTCATACATACAATATATATTATAGTACCTAAACAAAAAATGAGAAAATAAAGCCTTACAATTCAAAACACACTACCCAACTCGTATAACAAATTCAAAACTGAATTTGTCCAATATCTTTCATATAACTGAAATGTATTACGAAACTCTATTAAAAACAAAGGTGTCCAACGAACAAGATATTGAAACTTATTCCATTTTGCCCGCTTCGGCATATTTACGTCAGCGCGTCCCGAACAAGTTTATTCAACTTGACGATGTCTTATCCTGTTCACCTGTTTTATACGTATATCCAGAGGAATAGTTCAGAGAATATTATAAATTTCTTTATTGAACGTTGAAAATATTTGACAACTTTAACCACCACAATAAGCTTTAATGTAGGTATTCAATGTAATATAGTTTGCTAAAATCTAATGTCATAGTAAGTGTTAGTAAGTTTATTTAAAAACGCTAGGAAGAACTTATGACGCATCTTCACTTTCCGTTAGACAAAATTACTATCATACGCTGTTTTACAATTTAACTAAGCTCCCCTTTAGTCTCATAGTGTGAGAATAACGTACTTCATACAAATTTCACCATTTTTTTCTAACAAAATAGAGTAGTAAACGAGAGTATGTCTTGTTGTAATTTTCTACAATATGTCTCTTTTTAATTTTCTACGGGTACTAGAGAATCGAATTAAATATTGAATATTTATGAGAGTGCAAATTATACGGAAAAGTGTGGATGTAAACGAAATTATGGAAATATCGCAATGTAGGACACCGTAAATCTTTTTTATCTAAATTAAACGCGATACTGTCTTTCTAATGTAAGCCAGAAATGCCTCTGTGTGCATTGAATTTACTTTGACTCGATTAAGATGAGGAAAAAGAGATAAGTAAATGCTTGTGCGTGTGTTTCTCTCAGAGAGAGTTTAAAAAAAATGTATTCGGGGTCATTGAATCATCATTATTAGTCCTTTTATAGTTTCCCTTATGGACACCAGTCTCTTCTTAAAAACGAGAAGGGTTAGGGTCCTAATCTGCCCTTCTGGCCAAGGCTTAGTAGGGACACTTCACACGCCTTGCTGAGTAATATGTAGAACTCTTAGGCTGATGCAATGTGACTTATTTAATGTTAAAAATTATAGAGACTCTGATAAGTAAGCATTCGTGTGAGCTGTTGTTCCTTGAATATACAAGTACATAATATGTGTATCATTATGCTTCGACACTAACTACATACGTTCAACTAACAGAGCAGTAAGTTCACAAAAATCCGGCTTAACTCGCCACATAACTAACAACATTATAATAGACACACAAAATGTTGCATGTCGGTTAACCACAAATCTCTGATATATAACGTAATTGTGATTTATTTTATGCTCGAACATTAATTTCATATAAGGTGACATGTAAAACAAAATAAAACTGTCTCACATAGAAAGCCTACATTAGTCTTTGAGAAAAAAATATAGCAAACGTGTAGTACATTCAAATGATTTATTTCGGAGGCGCACGCGAAGAGACAGATGAGTCGTTTCTGTAAGAGGCTTCCTTCGCGAAAAATTATCTCGAGTAGATATTTATCTGTACTTAAAACCAGTATCATTTGTGTCTTATAGTATCTTTTAAAATATATAATAACTTGAGTTATTATGTGTAATAAAATGAATAATCTGAAATCCGTAAATTGACAATGTTTCATTCGAACCCCAAGTATGACGTCATGATGACGTCTAAGATCAATATGTTATTTTTATGTAACTTGATTACTTTTAAAACAACACAGTCTAATATTATGTATTACATATATTACACAGTCTAATATATGTAGTATATTGTATGTACAACAAATTTGTAATTTTCCGCGCGTCATATCGATATATTCTGAAAATATTAAGTTAGTGAACCTGACTGTTGCGCCGGGGGTCGTGGGTTCGATTCTCACCCAGAATAAATATTTGTGTGATGAGCACA
>DWFO01003287.1:0-12493 GCA_018246595.1 Mimoniades nurscia nurscia | reverse complement strand
CCGCCTACGCTGCGGCCGGTCGGCGGCCGGTCGGCGGCCAGGGCCGTTAGCCATAAGTCATTGTATCGCGATGTCAGAGCCGTGGTTAGTTGCCTTGGTATTCCAGCATGGGCTCGGGATATGTATTATTTCTCCGCCCAGACAGGGATAAGGAACAGTCTGTTGTTTACCTAACATAAAATAAGATCTTCATATACTATAACGCGATGAGAGTACCGTTTAGTAAGTTATAAATTTCACTACTACATCGGCATTTCGACGAATATTTCGAGAAATATGACGAAATTTATGGAGCGTCAATTATATACTGCTTTTATTACAGGGTAAGTTAAAAGATGGTTGCATTCGCGTTTCAGATAAAACAAGGCACGTCCATGTGACGTCTAGACAGCGCCGTCTGCCGCGCACACCGACGCCGGCACTCGCAATTCGTCAAGAGTCCGGCGCCCGTATCACCTTACGTTCTGTTCTCCTTGCTTTGTCTAAAGGCAAATAAACTGAACAAAACACACAGCAGCCAACATTATTCACGATACACTGCAATACTGACAGCTGCGGAAATTTGCTATTGCACAATATTTTCAGATGAAACACCAGTCTATAATTTAAATGTATTGTGATGATTATTAGTGTATTTAAATTATTATGTAATAGAGCATAATCGTTTTACATCAACTTTTAACAAACTCCCTATATAGCCATAAAATAAGATTTGAAGAGCACATGGTAGCGTTGGTCGCTTGCCACGCTACGGACTTAAAGAAATTTACTGCCCACAAAAATTTAGCTCCGCCACAACACGTTCTCTCGCGGGACCTCACTACTTGGATCAAAGTTTTGTTAATATGGAAAGGTTTTTGCAGTACAATTTCCCCAGGGGCCTCGGGAAGACATTTATTTATATAGACATTTTTTTGGACTATTTTCAAAAGGATTTTTAGAAGTGATCGCATGTGTCAAGCAGAATATTAGTGATAGGTTATATCAAAGTATAACCACAATATGTATTTTTATAGGTCTGAACCCTGTCGTAGACTGGAGGAATAAATAGAAACTATCTGAAATATAAACAATTTTTGTAAGCGACTATTAAAACAAAGATGCAATGCGCAGCACATAAACAGCAGTAACGGTTTAGTGGTGTGAAATACAATCACTCAATCCGTGAGCCCGGCTTTAAAAACTGGAGAGCAATTTTTACTAAATGTGCGTTTTAAAACTAAATATGACTTGCTGTAACAGGGAAGGCAAATATCGCAAGGAAACTCGCACGCCTTAGAATACTCAAAAAAACTGTTCTCTAAGGCGTGTAAAGTCTGGCAAACCGCACTTGGCCCGTGTGGCAGACTATGGCCTCAACCCTGTCATTCTGAGAGGAGACCCTTGTCCAACAGTTGAATGATGAAAAGGGTTGAAAAAAAAACGAAAGCTTGAAAGCCTTTTATTAAATATGAAAACATTACTCTTAATTATTTTCATATCATCACACTAGTTCCATTACAGGGTATGTAGACAACACAGAATGCCAGATATCTCAATACTTGCCGACCTGACTTGTTTCTTCCACATTCATCACATCACATGATACTTTACATCTTCATGCGCATACTCCGATTGTTCGAACTCCTGACAGCCCCATCCGAGTATGAGTAAGGGGTTGTAAGCCCCATCTTCAGAGCCCAATCCCACCTAGCCTGCGCGTGGTGCGCCTTGACATGCGACAGATGTGTTTCCGGCGTCTTGATTTGGTGGACGATAAGCAGCAGCTTAGGCGATGCGGGAAGCTGTACTCTACGATTCTAGGGCGCATGCTCAGCGTGGAGATAACAGAAAAAACTTCGGGTATTAGAGGACGCCTATGCCCAACTGTGGACTGAAACAGGTTGATGATATAACACCCCATGAGCCAGTATCTGACCGATTTGATGAAGATAGGTGAGTCTTGGTCGCGCTTGACACTTGAATACAGCAATGTTCGCATTATATAGCTGTTTTTTTGTTTCTTACAAATAAGAATTACAAATAATGACTGCCTCGTAGGTCGTGTTGGTTAAAAGTGCGACTGCCGAACGGGAGGGCCTGGTTTCGATTCCCGGGTCGGACGCTGCTAAATTTTCTAATTTAGATTTTCTAATAGTGGCACAGAGTCTGGATATGTGCCCGGTGTATAGGCTCACCACCTATTCCATAGTAGGACGTAAACGTCACTGGTGAGTGTTCTACATTCCTCTGCCTACCTCTTCGGGGATGACAGGCGTGATTTTACGTTTTACTTTTACGTTTACAAATAAGAGTGCTTCAATTTAATAGTTAATGTAGCTGCCACTCGTGCACGCCACACCAATACAAGACGAGGTATGCTTATAATTAATTTTTCCTCCATTGTGTACAACGCGATGGAATTTTTTCATAAGTTAATTGAAAAGTGAAAAGAAAATGTAGCAAATAAGTGAAAAGAAAATGTTTCAGTATAATTTAATACATTCCAAGGCCGTTTACTTACTGTTTCATGAAATACTCATCTTGCGAAAAGTAACAACTGAATTACACTAATTTTTGTTATAGCCGCAATACAGCACTGCGATCACAATTCGTACTGGTCTTCATTAATTAATATAGTTTACGTCGAAGTGAGAATAATCGGCTGAAAAAAACAACACTTTTTGTGTTCGCAAATCAATCAAGCGGGCCGGAGCTCACATATAAATAATCTCAGCCAATAGCGGCAATAGGCGAGCGCGAGGCCCCGCGCGCTCGCTCCAGTGGCTTTGCCGAGTCGCGATCCTTGAGCCATTTGAACAATACATGTAACAGTTACACCCCTGTTTTACGGGTACGCTGTACTTACGTATATACGCCGCTCAGATGCTTATTAAACAATAAATGAATTAGAAAAGTATGTACTCGTAGAAGAGTTGACGGGCTCCGCTTGTTGATTGAGTTTTACTAATGTAGTAATTCATAGACGCGTCCTCAATACTTTGTACATCTACACGTTTCTTGTGTATCTACTATACTTGTATGTTCTTTAAGCTATCATAGGTATTGTAGATTAAGTGGAAAAACCAAACACCTAGTTTTTCCCTAAACTAAATTTACACGTAACAAAACGTAAAATAACGCCTGTAGTCCCGAACAGGAAGGCAGAGGACTGTATTTCACTATTATGTTTACCAGTTACCTTTATGTCCGTGAGTCTTTTGCCATAGTCCGGGCGCATACCCAGACTCCAAACCACTACTAGAAAATCTAAGTTAGAAAAATCAAATAGTGCGTGACCCGAGGTTTGAACGTAAAGGTAGCAATACAATCTTGGCACCTCGCTACCCGAGAGGCCTCGCTCCACAATATAATAATAATGTGCATCCGAAGAACGTTCATTACATGACAAAAAAAATTACCCTTATATCATGGAATTATTCTTCGAAGATTTACAGGAAAACAATATTTATGCAAATCAACGATTATTTCATCAATATAAACAATAGATTTGGGCGACATGTTACGATATACTCTGCGAATATTCCGTTCGGTAACGTTCATTAATACCAGTTCGATAAGCTGAGGAAATGAAGTGGCAGGCGCAGGGCGGTAGTTTTCTCACGGGCCTGTAATTAATGAACGGCGAGCGTTGCAGCCGCTGGAGACAATGACTCATCCGCGTCGGCCCGCCGGCCTCTCCTCGGCCTCAGCTACACTCTACACCTTTATGTACCATTATAACATAATTAAAGACATTTTGGCATATTATTTTATCTTCATACTTTGCAATATTACGTCAAGTCTGTGGGGACAGAGATATTTCGCGCCCAGTGCGACTGCCTGCCCCCTAAGGGACCTTCAATGTGCTTCTATCGCATGCTGTGAGTATGAGTGTCTATTTTGAGACAGAGATACCTAATGTTCAAGTCTATGTCCGTGGCTGCCAACAGCCCATAAAAATGGTCTGCTTTGATTTCGCATAGCAGATAGCCGAGCGTCGACATATCCTAGGATATTTATATTAATAGAATATAATTCATGCGCAGTCTTTAAGTCTTTATTTTACTTATAAACAAGTAATATAAATAGGAATCCTAACGACTTTTTGAACGAATGTGACTGTATTTATGTTACTCGTACACCGTACTATTTTGACACAATCATAAATACATATTTCCCAAACACGCCTATTACAAAGGTTGATAAATTAAAACATATTTTGTTGGGACACCTGAGACAGGCAGAACGTCTCTCTACATTCAAATAGCGAAATCATATTATGATTTATAACAGCATCGTATAATTCGTGACCGAAAAAATTGAAAATGTCTTCGAAGTAGCATGAAAAAATGTTAGAAATTCTGCCCATGTGCAGATTCTCGCCTGAAATTTATTTATTTATTATTATTTATTTATGGCCCTAAGCTCACTTTTCAGGACTTCATCTGACGATGAGATGTGGCCTTGGAATTAGGCCGTAGTACTCTTACCCAGTAAGCGTCTTATCTACACGAGTCTACGCGTCTTGTCTACTAGTATGTATATACATACTCGTAAATCGTATCTGTCGTTTTGCATTGCGTAACTGTGCGTGTAGAACTAAAATCGAATGTTATTCAGTTTATTTATTAAATTTAGGAAATTCACTGCTTTAAATAGACTTCCCGTAATCGTTAACACTCCACTCGGTCTTGAACCTTCAGACACCGCCTGCACCCAGCCGTGTTCTACAGATCGTCCACCCGGAAGAAGAACTTTGCCTTATGCGACCTATCATTTTACCAATACATTTATACAAAAACAACATATATAAAACATTCATAGAGAACCTGTGGATATACACATGTTTCTGTAAACGGTAACGTTTAAATTATAATAGGTATTAATATTTTTATGCGGGAGAATAAAAATGTATTAACAATCCAATAGCACAAACAACAAATAAAACTAAGAGTCCAATAGCCCACGGGATGTACGTATGTGCTTCAATACACGCCTCGGATTTTACCTGAGTCCGGATGAGATCTGTACCGGTTTTACCTGAGTACCGGATTTAGAGACTAGTTGGAATGCTTCATGTATCAATATCATATCACCAGTATCTGGCATTCATATTTATGCATTACCGTTACAACACAGCTTCATGCCTCGATGCATAAATGTGATTGTATTTATGAGCTAAAGCTAAAACAAGCTATGTTAATGAATGCAGGCGAAGAAAACTGTGATAATATAAAATGAAATAAAATCGAACTTTGAAAAAAATACTTTCCTGTAGTGTAGGTCACCGGCGGCGGCCAGCATATTTATAGCTAAAATCAATACTCCAGCTATTATTAAAACGTTCATTAGGTCATATCCAGAGTGGATATTAAAATTCATACAAGAGTACTTATTGGCTCCCATCATCCGCTCCGAGGGCTCTCGCTGATTTGTTTTCAGAGCACGAATAAAGAGAGAGTTTTAATCGTTTCAACGAAAACCGTTATTTTATATTACCTAAAGCCATTTTTCTGTGCAAGAAGATGTTCTAAAAACAACCGCTTATAAATTGCCTTTATGGTAAATATTGGTAATTTCCTTCATATGACAGGAGAGCGGTTGGCCACGATCCTGCCCGCCGCCGATGGAAAGTGCAAATTTATTCGAAAATGAGACACGCATGTCTAGGAAAGGCCTATTTACCCTTGCATTGAAGAGTCCTGGATTTTATGTTGATACCTCAGGATTCAAAGGGTGTAAAGGACGTTTTTGGGTAAAGGCCTAAATACGAATACAACATTACATTTAATTTTTTAATCTGTATCTATAGGTACATACAAAATAGGAAAAGTCAAACACATGTTTTTGAGGGTCTAAACAAAAATTTTAAAAATAATCGAATATTATTCGATTTTAAGACGTTGACGTTAGTGTAAGTTATTGTAAGGTATACTTCATGGTCGCTACTGTAAAGGATACGTCAGTATTTTTAGGGTTTTTATAAGAAAATCATCCGAAACTATGATATATAGATAATTTTTTGTTATATCTCATCCTAGAAAGAATCCAAAATAAACTTTATAAGTAAAAAGGTAGAGCTCGATTTATAATTTTTATAGCTCGTGTAAAGTTTTATTTTGTCCTTTACGCCGTTTTAGCCCCAAAGAGACACTAGCATAACCATCTGGATAAGAAATATGAAACCAAATCGTTTCCTTCTGGCCATTAATATACAATTAAGACGAAAACAACTCATTATGAACGAGTTCAATAGACTTTTTAAGTCATGCATAAGAGAGCCACAACTGTATTGCTAGAAAATTTAAAGTCGGGAATGATAAATATATGCATCAAGAAAACTGTTTACAATATGTATATTGTTACGGATAATAAAGACACATAAATATGTATATTGTTACGGATAATAAAGACAAATTGTTACGGATAATAAAGACACTTCACTTTTTTTATTTTATATTATTTTATAATTAATAACAATTCCAAGCAATATTGCTTCTATTTTATATCGGGTAATCAGCCTGCACCTCCAGTTCCAATCAGTTTTACACACTGCTCCCCACCTCCAACATCTCCAGTCGCTAACCTCCAGCCAATATAACTCTCCGCATCCAACACCTCCGACTCCTAACCTCCAGCCAATATAATTGTTCGAGTCAATACAATTGCTCCTCCTGTACAATATAAACTACCTCCAACGAACTTAAGCTGCAATTTCAAGCAACACATCTAGTTTTGCACACAAATTAACATCAACTGCAATTGTATGTTTGGAAAAACTTTAGAGAAAAAGACGTGAACATGGAGTGCAAGCAGTGCAACCGTTATAAATAAATTTGAATAATAACTATACTTATATCCGATTCATGTATGTTTAATATTGCAAATTATGGAATTAAAAGAACTTGATTCAAATTTATCATAAAGTGCTCTAAAATAATTCATGCTCAGCTTGTGCACTTCATAAGCGAAAATAGACTTTAATTATAAATGATTTTTTGACATAATCAGAGCCCGTACGTGATTTAATTATTCCGTTTGGATTAAAAGCACTCTGATCATTTTGTGGACGATACAGAAATCAAGTCGTAAATGATAAAGTGCATTAATTCAGTTTTAATTAAATTAGACATACAATGACGTAAATATTAAAGCTAAATTGATTACGTCCTAAAATATTACAAATGCTTACACTCGTCTGCTGCATGCGTCACTACTTAAGAGCAGGAACACAGCAACCTGAAGCACACGTATCTAGTGTAGAGTCACGTCAGCGGGATGGCTTAGGAGCTAAATAATAAAGAGTCCTATGCGAATACATACAAATATGGTGAGGACAAGTCGTTTCAAAATTCCAATCCAATTTTTTCTGCGATTCGACATTTCTGTCTGTGGGCCGGGTGCATAACCAGCAAAGAATACCTCGCAGTCCAAATTCAGCGTAAGAAAGCTTTGAACACCTGCCCTCCCGAATGGATCCTATCTGATTCAGTGTTTATACATTCACTCGGTAAGCAAATAATTAACAGGGTACGGCGAACCGAGGACTATCATATGTCCAACAGTGGATTGAAATAGGCTGATGATGAGGATGATCATTAAGGAAATAAAATTATTTTTTCACTTTCTTTGAAAACTTATACATTGCATTAGTTAGTGCGTGAGACTAACCGTGATGTAGTTGAGTTGGGTTGTGTGTATGACAAATTTAATAAAACTGTTTGCTTGTCGCAGTGCGTATAAATCTCTCATTGCCACTGAAATCGGCAATGTAGCTATCTGAGGTTTTAAATAAGTAACAACATATAATGGGCTACATGTAATTTACTAATAACTAATTATTACAAATGTCACAAGATTACGGACATCCCAGAAATAGTTATTTAACAACCTGTTAGACTGATAATAATAATTAATATGATAGATAATATGGCTATATGTATGTATGTCACAAAGTCGTAGTATCCGCTAAACACACTAAGGCTTCCGTTTTGGCGGCACTTAGTTCGCGAACGTCGAACTTCAATTACGCTCCTCTTTTGCAGCGCTCAGGTTTATCTTCCCCAAACGTTTTATGCGGCTACGATTTGCCCGCCCCTCCTCCATTATTGCCTTGCTATTATATTACGGGATTAAAAAGTATTTGTATTACTCGAGTCCTGTCGCCGTTCATAACGTGAAATGAAACTCCGCTTTGTGTTGATGGAACACTAGGAATTTAATGCACTTAAAATGATTAACAATTGTTTCATGGACTTGAACAAAAAATACTTCACAATATTTTTGTTCATATTCTATTCTTTGTTCGACATTAGGTGATTAGTACTCCTCTTAGTAACAATTAAAAGCCGCCACGATTCAAAAAGCCCATTCCCATATGATAATGCCTTCGCTAACTAGTAATAACATCCACCCATATGGTGCCATGTGCGGAGCAATTTGTCTACGCATCCCTTTACGTCGCAGTCATCCTTGTAACTGTCCCCTTATGGGTTCGACCTCGATTAATGGGATCGCCAACGTTAGAGACTCTCACGGGCAACAAAGCTTGTCAAATAAAAATTTGGGTTATATATATTTTGGTTATATAAATTTGTATTATACATACATTTTGGGTTATATAATTTGGGTTGTATAATTTTAGTTTATATATTTGCGTTATATAATTTTGTCTATATTATTTGGGTTATATAAACATGGGTTACATAATTCGGCTTACAAAAATTTGGGTTATATACATAGTCATGGTTGAGGGCAGCAGTTCACATTGCCAGGATAGGCCTAAATCATGACATGAGAGTTGACGTCATTATTACAGTTGCATTCATTTAGGGCATATTCATTAATCATTGTCGATCATAAAAACACAAGGTAATACGTATGTGCTCCAAGTACATACATATATGCTCTAGGTACTATGTTTATATAACATAACAGCGGCATAAAGATGGTCGTGGAAGTTGTTTTTTCGCACGCGGAGTTTACAGAGAGATGCAACAGTCTGATAAACTTAATACGCAGTCTCGTGCTAGACCTTTCTTCCACATACCTGGAAACGTTACAGAAGCCTCACTCTACTCGGTCGCTGCCTGATTATAAAAAAAATAAGACGATAGAAATTCCTTTGTAATGTATCTTTACCTGTATCTATTGTATATTGTACGATATTTATCTTTATTATATAAACAAGCTCAAAATGTGTCCGATCTCATCACACATTGTTCCACAATAACACTAGCGCAACGGGGCTCCGTTTAGATACAACACAATCACAATAACACACAATGCAGTAACTTGGTAGCCACATACAGGATATCTGGTCGGCAGTCCACGGTGCTGTGTTTACATTTCATTTAGTCACTAGTGAATCAGCCATGCCACAGTTAAGCTCCTTGGATTGCTTAGATCTGGTCCGTCTTAGAACTAATACATAGAAACAGTATTGAATAAAATTCCAAGTTTTTCTGCTACATTTTGAGACGCTTGAGTTTGAGATAATACGTTAGTATGCTTTGGGTATTATACGGCAACTTTACGGCGACAGAAAAAAGTCTATAGGGATTTTCGGGTTCCGACACATTTAAATAATTATTATCAAACGATAAGTACAGTACCATTGTCTTGACTGATATGTACTTTAATGAATGATATTTTTTAAACAAAGAAATGGCTCGATTGTACATATTTATTAACATAATACGCTATGCATAAAAATATTGAACAATAATCATAGATATTATAATCAACGAATGTGATATTTCGTGTATAAAAGAACATTAATATACATAAAATATATATACACGGGCATAATATAAAATATGACTTTTGTTACGCTATTGCATCATGGCTACAAGGATTCAACTTTAAAAGATTAAAGACTTTGATAAATGTGCTTGTGACAAAAGATACCAGAGAAGACATTACTAGACACATACATCATCTGACGTACGTTACGTTAACTAAAGTTGGCACAAACAGCGACTTTAAAAAAAAGTTGCTTTAGAAAGATGCAATAAGAATTTACATAAAAAATATTAAGCCAAACGAATGCTAACGCTCCACCGCGTGCCAGGGAATTATACTCGACACTTGCACGGTGATGTTTGGTTAATTTTTGTTTTTTTTTTTCATAAGTCTCATTGTCATGCTGTCTATTGTATTTACATACTCCCGATAATTGCACTGAGAACTACTTTTATTGTTACTAGCGAAATTAGTTATTCTACAGTGGTAGGGGCTCAGAGCCTGGATCTGTCATACCCCGGTATGACAGTATAGGCTTACCCCCTATTTCATAGTAGTACGAAAACATATGTATCTACATAGTAAAACATGGGTGTGTACTACACTTTCGTGCCCATCTCTACGGGGAACACGGGCATAATGTTACCTTACCATATTTATTATTTTTATACAAAAATAATATTGTATTAATTCTTATAATTATATTCCATATCATGTACCTACTGCCGACGAAACAGTCCGCAACTTTATTATTATACCACGGAGCACGCGGCTCCTCCGTTCCGCTAATGGAACATGATATTGAGTGGCTGCCGACGGAACATGCGCGATCTTGTTCGTATGAGTTCACAATTTAATATTCACCTATAGGATATCATAAATCAGGTATATCACGATGTAATATCCGTAAATTTAATAGCAAGTGGACCACGTAGGAGTGACTACAACAACAATATCAAATCGGGAGGTTGCCTTGCCGGACTGTAAATATCGACTTCCTTCATTTATTGCGGATGTTTGAAACTGTTTTGTTACAGATGTTGTGTTACAATATGTTAAAGTGTTACTTTTTTCACTTGCTACTAAACTGAAGCTACTTTTATTAGGTGGTAATTAAAATACAATTTTATAAAATATTATTTATTACTTCAAAATATTATGTAGATATTTGTATTGTTCCTTATTAAGTTAGCCTAAACAATACTTCAACTGTATTAACGCCAATGCACCATTTAATATTCAGAAACATTTTCTTGGGTCTCTTAACTTTTAACTAGCGTGCTTCTTGTCCATGTTTGTGGTTCCTTTGTTTGTATGCGGTCCAGGTATATAATTTTAATTTGTTTACCTAAGCGAATGAGTTTCCAATTATTCTCCCTATACCTACTGGTCTTTAGACTCACCAATTCGTCCGAAAGAGCAACCATTTCCTTACTTTATTTTTATTTAGTATCCGCGTCATATTTTTACCATGTGAATATAGCCTTATAAAGTTTGCTCTCCACAGTTTGACAAAGTCGTCTACGGGAATTACACGTTGTTATCCTTGAGAATGCTATTCAACTTCGAGGAAATTGCCTACAACAATTCCGGATATATGAACATATCCCTGTCATTGTTCAAGCTGTCTTTATATAAGAGCCTCGGAGGCTACCGCACACGATAATAGATTACGGGCCGTCCTCATCGAGATACACAACTGGGACACAATTATAAATGAACAGAACGCAAGTGAATGCGCACACAAGTCTATCCGCGTGAAGATTATGTTGTGCGGACCGATATGAAATAAACACTGAGTATTGCCTCAATCTCTTTTCAAATATGTATACATTTCAATAACGGCGCTTGTATCGATCCAGTCGGTATCAGAATAAATGGATGGCGAAAATAATAAGAAAACTTATTATATAAAATATTCCTGAAAAAAGGATGATAAAATTATTTATACAATTTTATTTCCATATACCTGAATTACGTAATTATATATTTATATGTAGACGTATATTGTAACAATAAATACAACAATTTATTTTCGTAATGTGTTAATTTATATGCTTAGGTATGGGGCGCGGGGAGCTCGAGGGTAACTGGACCGACGAGCTAACGATGGGTTATCAAATAGTTACACGAATTTAATGCCCTCGGTAACTCGCTAACGAACCATAACCTAATATGTAGCTTTGCCAAGCAAATAAATAAGTAAGGCAATAAATGGGTTTGATTAATTAATTGCATTATTAGATGGAAATAATGGTATTTTTGTAGGCGCTAGTGTCAGGAGAGGTTCATGCGGAGCTTGTAATACATATGTAATAAAATTTATATAACGAGGGAGACACGTAGGTAATATAATACATTTATATAAATTATATTCATATACTTTATGCCATATTATTTTAGCGATGCCTTCTAGATTAAGCCTTTATGGCTATAAATATTTAACTAGGTCATTTTATTTATATCATCGATATATTTTCTTTTTAAGTTTTAGTTTACTGCTCGTTGGTCGAGTGATTGCTAGAGCGAGTACAGATGTAGAGGTCCTGGGTTCAAATCCCGGGTCAGGCTCTATTAAATTTTTTAACTCTTAACAAATTTAATTTTGTGATTTAAGAGAGTGCTGGGAGTTTTTTCTCCGGCTTTTTTCTCCCGGTCTACTTTAGCCTGAGGGGCGCACAAAGCTGTAGTACAATGACTAAAACAAGACCTTCATTGAGTGTATGTATACACCTTATAATGAATAAAACAATTTGAATTTGAATTT
>DWFO01003286.1:0-12493 GCA_018246595.1 Mimoniades nurscia nurscia | reverse complement strand
ACTGGTGAAACGTGGGAATGTTCTACATTCCTCTGCCTACCTCTTCGGGGATTACAGGCGTGAAGTTACTTTTTATAAATATAACCAAAAGGCCTTGTCCAATATATCTTTGAACAAATGTGTAATCGGTGTATCTAATGGTAGGCAGATACACAAGTAAGCATACTCATGGTTGTGTTAAACGTGGACAGACATTCTCCTGTTGTATTTTCAATGTTCTATGACATTTAGTTCTTTAAAAAAGACGTGAAAAATCCTTCAAAGCCATATACCTATATGGAGCTCCACTCGTGTGGAAGTTGAATAAGGTGGCTCTTTTGCTACGTTAAATTAATTAAAAAGAAAGGAATCAAGACTCAATAGGACGCTATCGTATCTTGCGAAACAATATGAACAATATAAAAAAATTGAGCAACGTTTACGAGTATCTTACGTAAGGAAAGCACTGAGTCATTATATTAATTGTACGGACGTTATAAACTGAGTAAGATTAATTACGCAAACGAACACTCAGCTCGTAGCACTTGACAATGAAGGCTATTAAGTTAATATATTAGGATATTAAGACGACTTTGCCATGTAACAGCGGATCCAGGTAAATTATTCAAGGACTAGGTCGAGGGAATATTTGTAGAAACGTTATGTATATACTCAGTACAAAAACCCATCCTCAATTCGGCTGAAACGGCTACTTAAATCCATATTCGTTATTTAGCGAGAGCATGTTATTGACAATCGACAGAGCGACAATCACACGAACTACTAAATACATGCTGAACTAAATTACTAATTATAGCCGTTTGTTCTTCGTCACATCAACAAAATCATTGAATACGTAAAGAAAGGTTTTACAAAACGACACTCAAAGTAATAACCATCGAAATTTCCTGAAAACCCCAAAAGTATTTTAAAAGTGTTTTTGTCATTACCAAATCGGTCTAACGGTAGTGCCTCCACGTTCATTAATGACATAGCTGTGCGCGACCCTCGTCGCAAACAAGAACTTTATTCAACGTGCCATTCAGCATCAACCCATATCCAGTGGTATTTTATGATGCTTGGGAAATAATTTAAGCAAATAAAAACTAAATTCATGTTTACGACCTTTAAGCAGGCAAATCATTTGATAATTAAAGATGTTATCCTCATTGGGTAAGAATGAGTGACACAATTTTTTAATATACGAGTAATATTATTTTATTTTACGTGTTGTGAAATATAATGATTAGATGACAAACAATAAGAAATAAATAGTGTGAAACTGTGTTTTATCGCTTTAACAAAAGTCATAACTTTTTAATAGAAACACTTAACATTAGGTAACATAAGTCATGTGATGTTAAGTCATTAAAAATTAATTGAAAAAAATTAAATTATAAAAAATAATCAAGATTTTTGACTGATTTACTACTTAATTATAAGTTGAATTTTTAATTACTTTTCAATTTTTATTCTTAATTTCGTTTTTGGCCGAATTTCCATTTTCAATTTCTTATAAGTCATATTTTCTTTTTATGAAATTGAATAGACGGTGAGACGCATGTAGAGGAGAACTATCTGTACCAGCTATAAACATGATTAATTACATTACGTCCAAACATTACGTCTAAACATTACGTCCAAACGTGACGTAGAAACATTACGCCCAAACATTACGTGAAACATTACATCACGTTAAGATTGAACATACACACATTTCGAAATAAATTACATATCTAATACGTAAACACAAAACCAAAAAAAACCTATGGCATTAACCCTTTCATCCTGAGAGGAGACCCGTATCAAGCAGCGGAACGATAAAAGGGTCGCAAAAAAAAAACACAAAACTGTAAACGTATTACCAAATTTCTTCAATACTTATGAGACGTGGTAAAGGCTTACAAATGTCCACGGTACTTATGTGTCATAATAGATAAAGGCCCACAAATTTGCTCGGTGCTCATGTGACATGATAAAGGCTTCACTCAGCGGCTATGAAGGCTTGTCATTAGCCGACCGTGTTAATCCCCTTAACTGTATTAAGTCCACCGCTCTCCCTTTATACGCAAACACATTTTTATTGTGAGGATAAATCGTGGGCGGGAATATTAATTTAACGGAACGTGAGGTGTAAAATGTATAATGTATTACCGGGAGTTATAATAGTTAACTATATCGTTGGTCGAAAAGTCCTAGGTTCAATCTTGGGCTAAGATTTTCTAGTAGACGTTTTAGTGGTGGCATTAGAATATCCGAGCAACTACTAGAACATTGAATTTAGGAAAATCCAATAGTGTGGGATATGAGCCCAGGACCTCCCGATCGGCAGTCGCACGTGCAACCAATATGAACAACGAGACAATCAATTATTCATTTAAATTAGCGAGAAGCGATAAGATGAGAATTGATTGTTAATATCACTTCTTCAATGACAATAAAATATGATAACACCGTTTGAATGATATTTTTTTACTAATTTGCCAAAATTGTACGAAATAATCCCTACCAATATTATAAATGTGAATGTAAGTTTGTTTGTTTCGCTTTCACGCGATCATCGTGAAACGTTGTACACAAATTCTTGAAGGTACTAGAAGTAAGAAAAATTTTTTTTTACAAAAAAAAATATTTTTAAGGAAAGAAAAAATTTTTTGTGAAAAAATCTCAAAATCTAACTTCTTCAACACCATCTAGCATTCCAGTGATGAAGTTATAGTTAGAATTAATGAAGTTAACATTAGATATCCAGGCGGGCAAAGCCGCGGACACACCTAGTTAAGTAAAAAGAGTCGAGTTTAGTATTGAGAGCATTACATTACACTCGTACAACTGGTGCAGGGAAACGTAAAAAAAATACTTAATGAGTCTGCAGAAAAGCGAATAGGAGCGGTAACTAACTCCATTATCAATCGTTAATGGAGTTTCATGACAATTTCTTTGAAAAGGCTGTGAGATGGCAATTGTTCCTTTAAAAGTAGATAGTTCTGCAAGGTGTTTAATGGAACAGGATTTTACATTAACTTCGAAGCAGAAGAACAGTAAAAATTATCGATGTTTTAAATTAAAATTACATGCGGTTTTTTCGGAAATATGACTTAAGAGTCAGTTATCATTATCATAATGGTGGAATCTTTAGCAATTTCTTAACAAATGCTAGAAACGACTGTTAAAAATGCTATTCGGAAATTTTTTAATTTTAATATTATACATAGTTAAATAGACTATCAACAACACCTGATTATGATCAAACTCACCGTAAAAAGGTCATGCAATTCTCGCAGCAACGGCCATTCATGGATAGCATTCTTGCACGTGACTTCTCTTTGGACGTAGGAGAGTAATATGTTGTTGTATCCGGGTAACGACATCTTCTAAACACTAAATGTTAACTAAACTAAATTGTAGTTTGCACTTAATACCAGTATGTTTGTATATACAGAAATTATGTTTTAGTAAAAGTCGTGAAGTTGTTCCGCAAGGAGGGTGCCAAAGAATATTTTACAAGTCCTGAGTACCTTTTATGGCCGCTATTAAAAGACCCGTTACCGAGCTTTATGTTATGAAAAACCTTTTAAATTTAGATTGAAAATATGAATCCTAAAACTCAATCCTCACTGAACATAATGCCAAGGCTTTCTTTTAAAATCGGCTTTGTATTTTAAAAACAGAAATTAAAATTAACTCAACATTTCTTATCGTTCTCAAATCCATTTCTTATCTGGAATATAATTAAAATATAAATTTTGTTGGTGTGGAATTTTATTTGAAATAAACTTGTTAGTATGTTTCTTTTTGAAATTGATTGCGTAGCTATCTAATCTAATCTAGATGACTGTTGATCTCAATAGAACTTAACATTTGACGCCCAAAAAAATATACTATAATAGTATGTACCCAATATCGTATCAAATATTTTTTTTCGTCACACTAAACAACACTAAATTATGTAACTTTTAAAATACACGAGAAGGGAGTTCATTAGGTTGACTCTTTTAGGGCATTTCTATTTTCTTTCTCCCTGTAATTTTAAATATTTAGACAGCGGATTTAAGCCATAAACCATTTTTCAAAGTCTTTCCCGTGTAGGTTACTGACCATTTTAAGTTTCCCGTTAGAGGTTTGCAATCAATGTAAGCCTAGACACCATCCGTTGCTGTACCTATTTAAATCGACAGTATGATATCGGCCTTCCTTGAGATGTTCACGTATGTAGTTTGAGTTTGGCAAGCTTAAAAATCTCACCATTACTTATGTGTGATAGCTTGAAACTAATTATCGCTCTACATCTCATTGTAAGGGAACGAATGAGTCCCTCTGGCATATGATGGATAGGTACAGATGCTAACCTTCAAAGTCCTGCTCCGTGTAGTCGTGGTGTGTATGCTTCCGGGCGGCGGGATCCGTCGGCGCTTCGTCGTCGTCCGCTCGTGCGTCCATGTTTCACTGTCCGGAAACAATAATGTAACATTAATATAAGTATTGTATATATGTATATGTTCATAGAAAAAAAAACATAGCATTACTATACTCCTCGGCCTACCTCTTCGATGACTATAGGCGTTTTGTTACGTTTAATACATTAAAGTTATGAAACTGATTTTTGATTTTAACTAGGTACGATCACAATTATTCACTAAGTAAAGTTCTTTAACTCTATGTCATGTTTACATACGTTATTTTACAAACATTGTCATGTAGAAGTGTAATAGAAAAAAACGTAACGTCACGCCTATAATTACCGAAGAGATAGACAGAGTACTTTAATAATACATTTACACTACGTACTAATAGACGTTTCACCAGTTACCTTTACACCGGACATATGTATATCTAGACTCGGAGGCCCTATTAGATAATCTAAGTGAGAGAAATTCGATAGTAGCTGACCCGGGATTTGAAACGGAAGAGGGCCTGCTCTTGATCAACGGGACAGTTGTGCACATGGATGCATACAGTCTAAGAAACTCTACACATGCAAAGTAATTGGTGCGATCTACAATAGTGCTATGAATTTTCCTGTCTACTACTTTCCGAATGAGGTCTACATGTATGAAGACTTATAGTCCCAAAAAAAAAATCTATTTAGCACTTCTCATGACTTACAATTATCCAATAGAATGGACCTCATCGACATTAAGTCCTTTTCGGTATTTACCCTACTTGCCCATAGAGGAGAGGCCGATCCTCGTGACCTAGATATTTTACGCGCTTTCCGCCAAATTGATCACTCTGTTTTATGAACACATTCGTTGTGGATGTCTCAATAACCGAAGATTACCTACGTGCATACCGACTCCTTGTAAGAAATCCCTACTAATATTATAAATGTGAATGTAAGTTTGTTTGTTACGCTTACACGCGAAAACTACTAAAAGGTCTGGAAATGTACCTGGTGTATGGTGATAAGCTCACCGCCTATTCCATAGTGGGACGTAAAGGAAACTGGCGAAACGTGGGACTGTACTCTATAGTAGAGGACTATTCCTCTGCGTACCTCTTCGGGGATTACAGGCGTGATGTTACGTTTTTAATTTTTTTTTTCATTCAATAATATACCTACATTTACAAGCCATATTTCCTATTGACGTTATGAGATACTTCACATTCACACATTGCCATGTTTTACTCAAGATAGAATGTACCTACCTAAATGTAAAATTGTGTCCATCTACATCATCATTGTTTGTCAATTGTGTGCATTTACATCAATCATCAGCCTATTATAGTCCAGTGCTGGACATAGGCCTCCCCTGAGGGGTTATGCCCATAATTCCAACGCTGGGCAGGTTGGGATTGCAGAGCAAAACTTTTCGCACTTCCTACATTGCTGCCCATAGGCCGCCAGGGTTAATCTACATACGGTACGCATATATTCGTATTCGGGTCCGTCGTTACGAAAATTTGCATGAAAATCGTTTCCATGAGCACGTATTCATAATAACCATAGCTTTGGTAAATCGAAAATAATCTCTTGAGTTCAGTTATTAGGAGCGCGGTGTGTTTTTTTTTAATCTTCATGTTTCGCAGATCGTTTTGTCATGATTAGTCAATACAACCATTTGTTAAAATTTTAAAATCTTATCGAAAAGCTTTAGTGCTTATGAACAATTCTTGTACAAAATATAAACAAAATTTAAGTGTAAGTGGTAACATGACCTTTTTAAATAGATATTTGTACATACCTATATACATATCCTCACGCCAGGTCCCTTACGGGGTAGCCAGAGGGCACTGAGTGCCAAAAATTTATATCCTTACAGACCTGCCGCGCTTCTACATTCATATAAATATTTATATGTAGCTATAAAGATATAAATAAATATTTATTCGGGTGCGTGTTAAGCCATTATTACATCATCATTACAATATTTTAATGCTCTTATGAAAATTTAAACTTCTGTAATAAAGGTGTAATTTTATACTACTTATTTACAAAGAAACAAAAACAATGAATCTTGAAGTGTGTATTAAAATATCGTCTTGTAAGTTAAGTTTATTGAAGTTAATAAATAATGAGGCAGTCTAAATTTTCTTACAATCGAAATATAAATCTAATATTGGATCTTACACATTTTAATGTTTATTTTGAACAAGTTTCTGAGTTCTATTTAATTTTGGGAACTAATTCGTAAAGTTAATACGTACCTACTTTGGAGACGGGTCTTTATGGTAGCGAATTCTCTAACCGATCGGGACTTTTGTGTTTCAATTAAGTTCTGGCTCCAGTACCTCTAATTAAATTTAATTGGATCTTAGTACGTTACGGTACGGTATGGAGAGATATTGCAAAAAAATGACCTCAGTCCGAATTTTTTTTGTAAATTTTTCGACGCTTCGTACGTTCGTGTCGGATGGATCGATATAATCCTTAGGGTGCTTGCGTTTAAAATAGGTTACATCAAGCTCGTAAAATCTTAGCTGGATTCGTCCAAGTTCCCTTTTAACATTCAACATTCAACAATTATCTGCACACTTTTAATTCGATTAAGTCCATGATGCTTTTTCTATGTTTGATTATGAATATACATACATAATTCAAACATCCACATGATCATCACGAAATCCTTAATATTTGTCCACTGTTGAATTACTTCACATGGAGAGCTGTTTAAAGGCCATAGTCTGCCAAGTAGGTCAAGAGCTGGTTATTAGACTTCAAACACTTCAGAGAATGGTTCGTTTATGACGATTCCCTTTCATAAACTATGCAAGATTCGGTACATGTAAAAATAGACTTAATTGAAATGAGCTAAAGTTGTATTTTAAATACCATCAAAATTTACTCGCCGAGCTGGAATATTTGAAAGGACCTTAAGTCTCTAGTAGAAACGGTGTTCTAGAAAAAATACATTTGCCTTTTATTTTCCATAAAAATCTACAACGCCAGGTGTTTCATGCGCCAATTGCCATTTTTCCCTACAATAAAATAAAGAACATAAATTTTACTGGCAGTCAATTTTTACAATGATTTTATTGTTGCGCCTCGGTTCGTTGCTGTAATAAAATGACGATAAATAAATTTTCATAAAGGAAATTCTGGGAGCCAAGGTAATCATTTACTGTAATTACGTTCATCTGTCCTATATTTTATGTTTGAATATTTGAAATTCGAAGTAAAATCCCCGTAATCAAAACATGGCGAGCGGAGGTAGTAAATGCCAAATAACGGTATTGCCTCTGGTTAAAAATAGACGAATGGCTTTGAAAGATATTTAGCTGTAGGATAAAACTATTGCAGCAGGTTTGAATAGGTTAGCAATATTACCTTAGTATTTTGCAAGTGAAATCTTAGCGCTGACATCTTACAAATATGTGCGTTTTAAGATTATATGTATATCACTTGCTATAACGATGAAGGAAAACATAGTAAGGAAACCTGCACACCTTAGAGTTCTCAAAATAAAATGTTCTCAAAAGGCGTGTGAAGTCTGCCAACCCGCACTTGTCTAGCGTGGCAGACTATGGCCTTAACCCTTTCATTATGAGAGGAGACCCGAGTTCCAACAGTGAAATGATATAAAAGGTCAAAAAAAGTGTTGAATGCTGTTGTTTTTAAGTCATATCATCAATAACCTTAGGAGTTCATAATATACAGAGAATAAATAAAAATGAAATTCAACAATATATTCAAAATTTTCTATTTCTTCGAAACATAATATATGTATTAATAACACGGTTAACGAATACTTTAAAAATTGAAATAGCTGTTTAGGTACATTGGTTTAATAAAAAGCGTTAAAGACGTAGATAAATTGCTTTGGCTTGAGAAATAAGCTGGACATTAAATTTTTCATCATACACTTCAGTATCGTTACATAACGTATTTTTTACCAGTGTGTTCTGGTATCTGAAGCAAGAAATCGCATTCAGCGCGATCAATATTTACCCGAAATAAATATGTTTGTATTGGACTCAAATAATATTTTTTTGTTCACGTAATCTAATTTACTATTGGCCTCGACATCCCTCGTTTAATGAGTTCCAAACTTATTTCATTAGTCAGTTCCATTGCCCCCACTCTTCGAAAACTAATTCACTACGATGTGCGTAGTATTTAGAGACGATTCGCTCTCGTTTGCTACGGGAATTTTTGTAGTTACACATTTTTTTTTTATTTAGCTTTTGAAAATCATTTTGTTGTTATGTTTGAACGTCAACAAGATACACGTTTCATAACACCACAAACTGATGTCCCAACAATCCCTCAATGCAGTATAATAATTTTCCACTGTACCTTATGGTAATTAACATGCAGTAAAATATCATCCTTTTCGAATCATTTTTCATATAACGTAGAATGTTCAAGATTGGTTTGCTAAATAGAGATATTATTGGACTTTATTAGGATTAATGTGCGCTGGTAATCTTAACATCTTTACTTAGTATAAAAAAGAATCGCTTCCGCTGTCTGTTCGCTTAGATCTTTTAAACTATTCAATGGATTTTAATGCAGTTTCCAGTAATAGATAGAGTTATTCACTCGTAGTCATATATTATAATACAGAAAAGCCAAAAAATTCATAGATTTGTAATGAGATGTAGTAATAAACATATTTTTGTGTGCTTAAATCGCAAACGCTGCCTAAACCTTACAAGATCGATGAAATTAATGTACTGTGGAACTGTATATCTTCCAAAGATTGATAAAAAAGACAAAGTCAACGTGCGAAGCTGGGGCGGCTCGCTAGTAGTAGTATATACATATATATTTTAATAAAATATATACAATTCTTCATATAATGTACATTTTAATATGATATAGGTACATAAAAAAAGTAACATCACGCCTGCAATCCCCAAAGAGGTAGGCCGAGGAATGCAGAACACTCCCACGTTTCACGAGCCACTCTTTAGTCCCATGAAAGAACAGGTGGTGAGCCCATTGCCATATACCGGGCACATATTCAGACTCCGAGCCACTACTAGAAAATCTAAATGAGAAAATTTTGTAGTGCTCGACCCGGGAATCGAACCCAGGACCTCCCGTTCGGCAGTCGCACATGCAACCAACACGACAAATGAGGCAGTCAACACATTATACATATTAATATAATATAATCTTAATATAATCTACGGGGATTACAGGCGTGAAGTTACTTTACTTCTTATAATCTTAATATAATATATTTACAAATAACAATGCGACTATATTATGTAATAATCAATCAAACATAGGTAATTGTCGTTATTAATCATGATCGTTTAATTAATGTTTGTTCAGCTCTGAGCTCCGATCATTATTAATATAGGTGCAGATCGATACTGGACCAGGCAGAGAGCCCCGTTCATTCGTATATGGGTCATTGCAGCTGCATCGTACATAAATTATAAACACACTAGCAGTGCATAACTGGCCTGTATGTAACGCGACTTGTTGTTCCAGTGCTTAGTAAACCTATCTCCTGAAGCGGACGTCGTGGGTTCTATCCCACGCAGGACAAACGTTTATGAGTTCACAAGTATTTATATTGTATTTATTATTATTTGTTATTTTTGTGTTATTTTTTTCCCTTTAAATTTGTTTCAATACTCTGTAACTAACTAAATGCAGGGAATAAAAGGCTTTTTTTATTTTATTTTATTTTATTTATTTTGTTATTTGAGGACAAGTGGTGTAAAGTTTATGAACTTAATCCACAATAGCTCTAATAAAGAAGTTCATGTAAAATTATAACGAAATGTAGAAACATCTCTGCATGTTTTCGTTCAGTTTACATTGTTTAAGTAATAACTTTTAATATAATAGGACAGGACATTTTGGACAGGAGTGATATGACGTCTAATTTCAAAAAGAAAAATAAACTTTTTATGTAACTCATATTTCATTATTGGAGATTGTACCGACGTCATAAAAACTAATATTTATTCACGAGTCCTTAACAATTTTCATAAGTGTTTCAGTAGAATGTATCAGAAGAATCAAATTAAAATCCGGTTGAATGTAGTAACAAGGCAAATTCGTAATTTTCATCATTACTATCATCAGCCTATCTCGGCCCACTGATGGAAATGGGTTTTCCCCAAAGATAGCCATTGCGTCCTGACCTCGCCTTGCACAAGGTCTGTAAGCATAGAAATATTCTCTACCCCTTAGACATCTGCCGTGTTAAGTATGGATACGTACCATGACAAGCGACAGCTTTCTGATGGCAATAATTGGCAATAGGTATTAATAAATTCATAAATATGTTATTTGTTATAAATTTGCTTCAAGTTTTATTCGAGCATTAAAACTATAAAAAACTTGAAGCACACTCAATACAGAGCCTAACGTTTATAAACTTAATTTTTTCGTTTTCTTTGTGCTTTATATCGTGTATGCATTTGCGCATGACCGAGCGCCTTTACGTGACTGAAATGAGTAAATCTCAAAGCCTACTTTATTAGACCGAGTCGGTAAACGTAAACGAGTCGTTTTTATGCATTCCCGTGCTAGCATTTATTGCCCACTTTAGTATTTTAGGGGGTCATTTCAAAAGTATTGAATTGAATCTACGTTATACTCAAAACATCAGCTTTGCTAATTCCATATTAGTTCTGCGATTTTGTCATAAAAAAAAACAACGGGGTTTTACTTAGGCCATTATAATACGAAGGCAGATATTATCCATAAAATGTTACTTCAATTTATTTAACTTAAACTATGCCAGGTCACTTTCTTGATTTGTTAAGCAATATTTTAACGTAATCGTAAGTACAAAAGCAGTCTGCATTTATCGGGGTCGGTGGAATATCGTTCTCCGAAATACCTCAATAGAAGATGAAACAGAGGCAGGGCCTGATGGAACTGACTCATTCGTGGAGGCTTATTTCAACTGTGGGTTGATTCAAGGTAACGATATTATACGTCGACTTTATAACGTATGATTTTGTAAACACGCGTTAATTTATTGTTACACATGTCATGTGTTATTTATTTTACTTTAATGTTTTTGTAAACTGATGGTATTATTAGCCAGTGTAATGGATTTTTAAGAATCTAATAATCCAAATGGATCCTTGCGGATAAATAAAACTTAAAATGATACGCCATCGCATACATTATGTGGAACTTATATATAATCTGACATGAAGCTGGACGTACCAAGTTGTGTTAATAGTAATATATGGGCTTTGTTACGAGTACATCGCATTTTTATATCTCGTTTATATGGAGGCAACTTTTCTAGTACCTTCTTTCTCATAATGTGCGCGAGCTCTTTCATTGTTTGTTAAGTTCGTTCGCTGGCAGTCCGTATGCAGTATCTATGCACTTTATGGTAATCACAACGCTTCGTCAAGGCAAATTTTGTCATGTATGTTATACTTCGGGAAGAATGGGAGAGAACAAACAACCTTCTATGATAGCAAATGTAAGCGCTGCTAACGTAAATTATTATGGCTGCTTGAAATAATATGTTATATATTGTTTGTGAATATAAGGAGTATAATATCTCGTCTCTAGTCCCCGGAATGGTGAGCAGAGGAGTGTGGTACATTTCCACGTTTCATCAGTAATGTTTACGTTCAACTATGAAATAGATAGTGAGTCTATTGAGAGACACCGGGCACATATCGAGACTCCGAGACACTACTAAAAATATAAGTTTGAAAAATCCAGTAGTACCCGACCTAAGATTTGAACCCAGGACCCAGGACAGAATCAATTTGACAGTCAACTTATTTTTATATATGTATGAGTACTTATAATGAGCATTACATACTAAAAAGTCTTGCAAAACAAATTAACGTTTAGAACGAGTGCCAATGTAATTCTGTTTCGAGTAGATACACGAGTGCTAGGCACCTATGTAGTTTACTGGCTAGTGTACTAAACATACGTATATGTATATCAACACTAGACACTAGACAGATAAACGACCGTTGCCCGCTAGACGCATAAATAACTAGAACTATTGTCCTCTCACCTTTTATTACCCCCGTCGAATTAGATGTGTTAGCCTGAAAAGAGAAAAACAACGTTGAAATGTGGGTGATTTTAAATTGAACATAATTATATAGTAAATATATA
>DWFO01003285.1:0-12494 GCA_018246595.1 Mimoniades nurscia nurscia | reverse complement strand
CTATGATTTTTCTAAGATAAATAATTACAAAGGTTAAAAAGTGCAGTATCCAAAGTAGTAGTCTATGGATCTAAACTTTAGTCTATGTCTCGAAAGTTCAATTAATGTAATATTATATTTGAGAGCGAGAGCAAGAGGGTAAGGGAGGAGGAGAGGGTAAGGGATATGGAATAGGTGGTGAGTCTATTTCCATACACCGGGCACACATCCAGACTCCGAGCCGCTACTGGAAAATCTAATTTAGAAAAAATTAGTAGTGCCCGACCCGGGAATTGAACCCACGACCTCCCGATCGACAGTCGCACTTGTAACCAACACGACCAACGAGGCAGTCAAGTCAGTCCTCTGACAATCGGTCTGAAAATTTAACTAATATAATACACGGACGGAAACGTATCATGCGGTTTGCATAGATAACCTTATCGCACGCACCTGCAGTGTCCGATACAGTTATAAGAAGCGTAGATTCGTACGAGCGTGTCGCCCTCGCGCGAACTGTTCATGGACAAGTGACACACATATTCGACACACTTCGTCTACTTCAACACACTTGCATTTTGTATCGCGAACATTGACTGTTTGTGGCCGTGTCGAGTATTTGACGCAAGTCACACTACACTACAAACGGCAGTTTTCCCAACGTGGGGCATTCCTTTGCGTGTAGGTATATTCATGTTAACAGCCCGAAATTTCCATAAATATAATTGTTTATTTAAATAAAATAATAATTTTTACTATTTATCGCGCAGAATGTCATTCATTGTCCACATGGAGTATATAATGTTGCGTATCGCCTAAACTATTAGTATACGTGACATACAAAAAACTGTGACAATTATTATGCATGACAATAATTAAATAAACGTTAAAATTATAAATAGGCGAGAGTGTCACAATATATATTGAATATTTAATTTAAGTAACTGTGCATCTGATATAATATTGCATTGCTGCATAACGACATAGTGTATGAACATTAAATGTATTGTAGGTTTTCGCAATGAATTCACTAATGGCGTATTGCGACGAGGCATGCGGGAAGAGATGTTACACGTGTTAAGTAATATCGATAATGGCAATATTAGTGTGGTACCGTGTGTTTGGAGGCGCAGGTGGTAGGCGCGCACGGTGCGGAGTGCGCCGAGTCGGGCCTGAGATGATGGAGTTCACTTTCACTCTCGCCGGTGTGACAGCGGCGCGGCAGCGTTCCCCAGTGCTGCCGCGCCGCCGGTGCCGCTCGCACCGCTCTGCTCTCGCGGACCGCACCGACCGCACCGACCGCGCCGACCGATCCGCATCCTGCGCCAATCGTACGCGCGGCTGCGCACGAGCTCGCTTGCCCCTTGCCGTGCTGAATATCGAGATGGCCCTGTGAAAAACGTCGCAGTTATTTTTAGATTAGTTGTTACTTATATTCCGCGTTTCACAAACAGTATCTTGCCGTATGTCGGCCCTTGGACTTATTGTTGTAAAACTATCCGGCTATTTCAATCGAATGTGATTTTTTAATTTGCAGTGTGACATTTTTGTGCAGTGTCTTAAGTATAGAAGGTGTATCTTCCAGAACGTCGTATATGGTGTTCGAAGTTCGTGTTTACTTCGTAGAGAAAGTCTTTAAGTTTGCTATGTGACACTCGAAACTTATTGTGCTCATGCAAATATTTATGGAGAATCGAGTTTCATAACTTTCGTCGGAACGGAATAGACATATCATATTTACATGCGAATATTGGATGTTGAAATCTGAGCGTTATTGGATAACGAACTACTACTAGCGTTCATTCAAGCGTTCACTGAATGGAGTTTGGAAATTTGGTTTGAATACAAAATAGCTATAGAGATACATGGTTTACTTTTAGCCATTCATAGACGGCTCACGACGGAAGATACAGTGTCAAGGTTGGCGGAGCGCACTGGACAGATGTCGGCACGAAGTCGGCTGATGGGGCGCGCGCATCTCGGGTGCGATGTTCACTGTAAATAAATAATGACCTAATTGCACCTCGCGTCGCTGCTATTTCGGGTCCTGATTGACACGCTCGTGGTATGTTCCATCTGTCAAACGAGTTGTGTATTGAAAAACTGTCTACATAGATCGTTTAGATTAATTCGATATTCAGCGGGGAAACTTGACGCAAGTCTAGTGTCTACTTTCAAAGATTTCTATTTAGCCCTTTCTCTGCCACTGACCGACGCTCGCCGCACTGGTTCTTCAATTCCTAAGTTAATTTGTGCAACGGGTACACGCGGTTACATGAAATTGCGTAATGCAACTGTTGGAGATGACTTGAGATGAAGAAACATGTTATGTGCCCAAACATGCCTCATTACGATGAAAGTTTTATTCACGACGATAATCAAAATCAAAGAAGAAACAAGCGCAGCTACCGAGTTTACAAGAATGGCCTGAAACCATTAACTTTTTTGGAGTCCAATGACGTCATTAATGTATTAGATGTGAGAGGGAGTTCAGTTATTAAAAGAAATTTAAGAAATATTAAACATAGGGGTAGTCGTCACAAGCCTCCAGAGTCACTTTCTGCGCAATATTATTATAATTTTCATACATCTCCGGATATAATTATAGACCATTGTCCGCGGCGGATTAGTGTGTTCGACCCAAGTAAGCTTTACGATATTCGAAACAACAACATCCCCACATTAGCCCCTTGTAAAAGTTTTGACAACTTGACATTGAAACCATCAAAGAGAGATAGCTCAGCCAAGGAGAAGATAAGAAATGGGACAAGTCTTCAGAATTTAGTAGCAGAGGACAATTTGAAATATTACGCGTCGCCACTGGGGGATCGATTGATGGCGATACAAAGGGAGGAAATCAAAAATTCTTATTCAGTGGTCGAAGCACAGAGAAAACCACCGCAACGTCGTTTCTCAAGAAGCACAGCGGCGCCCGGTGCCGGCGTATATCGACAGTTCAACGGGGATACAGCAAACGAGAAACGTATAAATGGTATATCAATCATTGTGTTTATTCTTGGATTAAAATAACAACAGTACTAATTTACTCTTATCGTACTAGTAAGTTTTCTCGTGTTATTATCGTTCACTGACGTCTGTGACTAATTTCAATTAAATGACTAGACAACCACGTAAGGTCGTCGATTGACATTATCGTTCCGTGCCAGCTTTATCGCGCTGTAATCATATATGTAGGGACAGGAATGAGACGCGCTATAAAACCGGAGGCATTAATTATATTTAATCGCATTAAGTGAAAATCTACCTGAATTTTAACACATGCGTATACTGTAAGACACAATGCTGATATGTTGCGTGTTTTCGTCATTGGGTGGCTTGAAACTAATGTCGTTTTCACACACATGTGAATATTTGTCATAATTTACTCAACCTTATTGGGTGTTTGGTAGTGGTGGTTGCCAAATCCATTTCGAGGATTAGAGTTACTTCTTTTTTGCAATGTTGGGGGAAACGGTTCGGTCGTCTTAATGTAAATAAAGGCGTGTAAAATAATCTGTAGTTCTCATTTACATGTCGGTACTAAACTAAGCAAAAACATTGCCAATTTACAATGCAAATTTATATATGTATTTGTTTATAAATAACATAGCTGTACTAAATAGGTTGATATTGATAAAACTATCAATGATCAATTTTGAATGTAGAGGTATATTTTTATGGGTTATAAGATCATTAGTTTTGGAAATTGGGTTGAAAGTGTTTTTGTAATGAAACGATATTCCTCAAGCCTGAATACATTTAATATGTTACTACTAATGTAAGTCTTAAATCGTAATGCACCATTCCGTGTACGACGTAACATTTGGTAGATGACAGTTATGCGGCACGAGTGAAATGAGCATTTCAATCGTCCCGTCACGACGCGAGTCACATTAATTTGAATACTGTGATGTGATATTAAAAAGTTACCATAGAAAATAAATTTTACGTGGTACCTATAATAAAATTGACAGACATTATTGTGTCGAGGCTAATGAGAAAAACGTGATTATTTGTACTCGTACGTAGTTATAGTGAGTGGTGTTTGATTTGGTTTGACGAGTGTTTGTTTATGTAATAAGAAAACTTCAATTGAAAAATATACTATTTGTATATAATATTGACGTCTGTTTATAACCTAAATACCTGTAATTCCATGTGCGTGGTTGGTTTCATAGCAACGATTGGACAACTTATTGTTATGTTAGTTTTATTACTTTTAAAGGAACATGCTCTCTGTTCTAATGGCGAATGTTCGATGCGTCTTAATTGCAACGCTTTTATCTGATTGGTATTGTAGTGTCACTAGAACAAAGGTAAATAAAAACGGACACAGTAGTACATAACAGTGGGGTTGCAATAAAATATCGTTATATTTGACCGTTTCGACGATTCAAACACGATGTCAACTGAGAAATAAGATCATTCAATTTGTGGAACAGTTGTATAATCTTTTGTATTGATTCGCATTTTTGAAATATCGTTCTTCTGCCTTGAGCGATGATATTTATAACAATCTTGCAGAGCTACGTTTTAGTAAGTGTCGTTTATTTTGGAGTGAGTAAAACTTCGTTTTACTATACGTTATGCGTTAAACAAATAAGAAAAACTTAACCAGGTTGTTGTAAAACTTGTCGAGTTTTACAACAAGCAGGTTGAGTTTTTCTTATTTGTTTATGAAATATTTATTATTTTTAAAATATCGATCAATTCGGGGACTGAAGTGAAGTCGGATGGACGTAAAATTTCCGGAAAACAAATTTACTCATTTATTTATATGAGTCAAATAAAATGTTAGTGTGTTATTTCATAATCATTTAAAATTTTGGATTTGTGTGAAAAAAGTCGGCTAATAATTTCATACATTTTCATGAAATTTCATTTTCTTTGTAAAAAAATAAATAGAGATGACACCCTAGCTTTGTGATGTAGTACACTCACTACACTACTGGCCTTTGCATACAAATGTTGTTAGGTCCATTCGTTCACGTGCATACTTCGCAGTGCGGGTGATCTTAACTATTTGACTTATATGTTAAGTAACGCTGCGTGTTCACTTCCCGTTTGAAAGTAAAAGACTAGAGCCAATTACTGTCATGGAAGTAAATAATTCCGACTTGGTTCGCGGGGTAGTCACACTACTAATCGATTTGTTAGGTTATGCGTTTCTCTACATTTTGACGGGAAAGGTTTTTATATGAACACAATATATGTAGTATGCCCGAGATTCTCACGTTGTGTTCGTACTTACTTAAATTCGTTACATAATAATAAACGAAATAAAGTAGGCAAAAGTGAATGTTGATAAACGGTATGTTTTTATCTTTGTTTTGTTTGATCGCATTTTGTTTATATCAGCATTAACGTTACGGATCAACGAATATTGTATAATAATGTGCAAGAGACGCGGGAGCGCGCTGCCATTGTCTATTGTTGTGATAATGCTGAGGCTGTTCACAGCAGTCAATAATGAATTGAAATAGAAAAAAAAGACTTTTATTTTCTACTTTACACGGATATGTTAAAACTTTGAGCATTGGGTATGGCTGTGATTTATTGCTGTACCCAATATTTGGGGAAATACGATGCGTTGTAAAAGTGCGTTCGGGTCCACGAACTTTACAGCGTATCTGTAAAGGGACAGCTCTTGGATCGAACGCGTGCGCGACGGGCGCGTACCGCTGAAGCTGCATGTTAAGTAGGAGCCGTGTCGTTGTTATGTTTATGATGCGTATGACGCATTCAAGCTCAGGAAGCGGGCACGACCTGCCGGCCGTCCGCTGGAGCGCCGCGTCCTCGCGACCAGTCGTCACGCGCCGCGGCTCGGGCGCGCCCTCCTGTCGCCTCCGTGGATATTTATAAACTCGCGCGTCATTTACAGTGATTAACCGCCGTTTGCTTATATCTAACAACTCCTAGTTAACGTCACTATGCGCCTCTAATGCGTTCCGCTCACGAAAGTGCATCAAGGCCGTAATATTACATCGCGTCAATTCGCCGTCATCACACCGTTGTTCGGAGGTAAACACTAAGTTTTACTTATTGTGAACTCGAGTCGAACTGTATAAGGGTAGGACGATTCCATCGCCGGTGTCCGCATTTACAACTGTGTTCAATATCAATCATATTGTGTTATTGTATCGTGTGCCATTAGCCGTTTGCCTTCAGTGCCAAATTGATGCAATCTCAACAGGCGACCAACCGATTGCCAGATGTTTAATGTATTTCGCAAATGTAAAATAAGGAACGAATGATTCCGATTCTCTTACCTTTTAAGGGTATGTCGAATATAGAGTAGAATTTAACTCGTCGTTCTATTCGATATTAAAGCGGCCGGAGCTCTACGGTGATTAGACTAGCAGACATGTGAATTACTGCTTTAATTTGATACATACATGTATGTATCTCGCACTCAGCTGCACCAACAAAGCGTAACATCACGCCTGTTATCCTCGAACAGGTAGGCAGAGGAACGAAGTCCCACGTTTACAATTACGCCCCACTATGATATAGGTGATGGTGAGCCTAACAAAATTTGTTATAAAACATGCGTATGTATTGTATGGATGTTGTATGCAATTGTGCGAAGCGCAATCAGCATTAGCAACTGAAGTAAAGGTCGTCATGATGGATCATCACGTTCAAATTTCGTGTGGACATTTATGTACAATTAACATCCTGGTTGATCTTGTCCAAAGAGTTATCGTCATAATTTAATCTAAGGTATATATTATATGTTCAATATTTTACATAGTCTTCGCGTTGCGTTTTATTATTGTGTAAAATGGTATATTATTAATTATTATGTGCCACTTAATAATGCGTAGTTACGTATTTCGAATTTACTGTTAAAGTTTTCCTCTCCTAATCATTGTATGTGGACGTGTATATGAATAATATATGTTTGGGTATGTTTTCAAATTGGTATTATGTTGTACGTATTACTTTAGATTATATTAGTTTATGCAGACACTGTTTGAGAAGAACGTCTTGTTTGTTTTTAAGCCTGTTTACGTCATTACCTCAGTCACCTAACGGCAACTGGAAGACAATGTAGGTAGCAATATTACCTTTGTAATATGAATATTTGTAGGATATAATACTTGTATAGTATTTAGTAGTGCCCGACCCGGGAATTGAACCCAGGACCCCCCGTTCGGCAGTCGTACTTGCAACCAACACGACCAACGAGGCAGTCAATATTATTTGTACTATTTAATTAAATTAATATAAAACATTGTGTTGTAGGTCGTAGATGGTCCGACGGTCGGTACGATACGATTTGATAGCACGTTTCATTATTCGAACGTATAGATGATCAAATTACGAATACCTACTTGATGTCAGAATATTTGTTCGGTCCATATTTGTGTACATTTTATAATCTATACTTATACACACATACACGCACACATACATAACTATGTTTACACACCACGATACCACTGAGTTCGCAGGACGTTGTAGGAAAAAACACATGTATCGGCCAATATATACATACGTATGTAAATAACGGGGGTTTTCCAAAACATCCTCGGGAACTTATGAGCGTGGAACTACAAAGCATCTGTTACTGACGTCACATAGGATTTCTGTTCTATAAGTAGCTATCGCTACTAATAATAATAATATCTTAGGACCACTGATCTGATCCACACAAGGCCATCTGATCCCAAAGTAAGCGTCAAGAGAGCTTGCGATATGGTAACCAGACGGCTGATAAACTACTTATGTTTGTACATATTAATATATACTTAAATAGATATTATTTTTTTATATCCAGACACAATAAATACTTGTGCTCATCACACAAATATTTATTCTGGGTGGGAATCGAACGCATGCATCCCGGCGCAACAGTCACTAACCACTGCACCCAAGGGCCAGTCGAACTACATATGATACGGGCTACTATATCTTAATACATACGTTATATCTTAGACGTTCTTTTAAAATTATTTTCAAAGTATACACACTTTCAGCATCATCGACTCTCATCTCACGGTAACCATCTGTAGGTTGATAGACTTACAGCTCCCTATTATCTTTTTTGAAGTTACAGAAAATCTTATTCGTATGTAACTAAAAATCAAATTTTCTGAAACACGTCTATGAATTAAGCACGTGTTCCAAAATAATATACCATTATTGTGACGTAATATGTATAGTTCATCGCGTTTTAGTGGCTGTCTGGTTGTATTCATATGCTATTTAGCCCATACAGTGCCTTATGTTGTGTGCGAGGACCAAATATCCTCGACCTTTGCTCGTTGCGCAAATAATTCGATTATGCCGTTCGATCATACTAATTATGCGGTCACAAATACATACGAGTATGTTTGTCATGTAACGGTTGTCAACGTGCATGCGTAAAGAGAGTGATGAATGTATGTAGAGGAACTGCGGCAAGTCTGTAACGATCGAGATATTTACCCTTCGGTGCTCTCTGCCCACCCTGTGAGGAACTTGGCGTGAAGCTAAGTATGTATGTCACGATGGCTATTTAAGGCATTGTACGCACCGTGTATATTTTCACTACAAAACACAGTCTCAACGGAGGCATGGCGTAAATCGGTGTAATTGTTTCTAAAAGTATTGTCTTACCATAAGTATCAAAAACCTTTTCATCTTTTCACTGTTGTACATGGGTGTGGTCTCTTAGAATGAGAAAGGTTAAGGGCATAGTCCGCGAAACGAACCTCACACGACTTTATCGTTAGATATCGTTTAGGGGACTCTGAGGCGAGCAAGTTTCATCACTGTTTTTCTTCCAAGTTACAGACGCTGAAATATAATCTTAAAAACACATATAATTTAGTAAAAATTGCCGCTTTTGTAATCTTGGCTATATTATTTTAATCAGCTTACTTGATTTTGACTATGTGTTAAAATAAGTTATTCCTACTTTTTGATAGGCTCGTTATCAATCGGAATAAGTGGTGATTGAGGTGAATTTAGGAGTAAATAGTTGATAAATAATATGTGTATTTTTGTTTGGCAGAGCACGAGGCTTGCGAGGGTAGCTCCGGGCACCGCGGGTCGTTGCGCGGCGCCAACAAGCTAGCACGCCGCGCGCGCTCCTTCAAGGACGACCTACTGGAGCGCATATCGAACATGCGCTCGCCCGCGCAGCCGCACCATCCGCCGCATCTCGCGTCCGCTATCAGGTCAGCGCCGCCGTTATCACGTGTCCGCTGATACCGCCCTCTCCGACGCACCGACACTCTGCCTGCCACGCACGCACGCAAGCACTCGCGCACGCGCGCACGCATAAATAGTACACGAGAATTTTAATTAGCTACCTGTCTGCACCACTTGACATGTCTGTAATCGTCGCGAGATAAAGCTGTCTTTACACGTAATATGATTTGAATTTTTAACAAATTGTACTTCACAAGGCCGGCCGTAATGTAATGTAATGCGACATATTAGCGATCCGATATGTGTAAGATTACAAATACATATGTTTGGTTTTATTTTAAGCATCCGCGGCTTAAACTGTCAGCCTACTGAAGATAAGCCCAGTTCTACAGAAGTGTTTTTAAGTGAAAACTTTTATAGGCGCGTTGAGCCACTTTTATTTATTTTTATTAATTGAAGGTGAAGGAATTATGTACATACGACATAAATTACTAGTTTTCGCACAGTAAAGAACTCTCTCTCCATACAACCAGAGCGGTTACTTCATTGTCTCAACTAATTGACATATTCCGACCTACTGTGTAGCACTACTCATATGGAGTGTTTACACTCATTCAAGTTCTGACTGGTAGTGGTTTTAATTGCCGTCAAATATGGTAATTTAATTATGAAATCGGAGCCGTCTAAAGTTTTTATGACGATTCTGTGGCCGTGATTAGCGGGCACGTCAGTCGTTCGTTTGTGCCCAAACCTGTCACACTACTTAGTTGTATAAAAATGGCGCGCATTTTGACATGGTACAATGAAAAATTGCGCCAATTAATGTGTTTACGAAAATAAAACTCAAGACATTCTAATTTTCTTATAACTTATCTATTCTAAATTGTTTACATTGTACACAAATGTACAAGTAACAATGCATGCCCCTTATCAAAATGATAAAAATACTGCTGTTCATATCACACTCAGGCGGGCCTATCTCGCTGTCAGAAACAAGAAAGTGGCGTTCGTGCCATAACAGTTTTATCTAGGCATCTAGATCGAGAACAATAGTTTTGTGTTGTGATCGTTATGTAACAGTAATAAATAACCGAGGCGTTGCTAGTATCGAATTAATCGTTGTACGGAACAGTTCGCGCCGGACGGGGTTCAGTGTAATGTTAATGCAGGCATGCATTAAATGTTGGTGATTATGAGTCACGGGCGCGGACTATGATTGTCGTTGCGTTCCATTAATGACATTGTCCGCTGAAATCTCATTAGCTTAGTGCGTGCTGTGTTAAGTGATTACATTTTTATGTCCGACGGCGTGCCGTCGTCGGCGTGACTGACTTGTTTTTTTTTATTATTTATTGGTTTGGTCGCGCGGCCAGCTCTCGCGGGTTTGTGTTTTTTTTATGCTTGAGGTTACTTGAAAGTAGTTCAAGTGTGAAACACTGCAGTTGTGTGCGTCGAATTGATCGAGTGTCGCCTCGCGTCTCGGTGGGTCGGCTGTTTCTAAATGTCGAACGCGGCGCGATCGCCGGTCGGCGGCTGGCTCAACAAGCGCACGAACAGACTCCACCGTCGACTCGTTGACAATGGAAAACGGTACGGTTTTTTTTTGCTCGTACGAACCTGCCAAATACGTAATAAGTATTATTTTGATACTGTGAGTGTTCCTTCGCTTGAATTTTCCTGTTGAAACGGATAAAGAGTTTTATACTTTGCTGTTATCTCGTATGTATGTTCGTCTGTGTTCAAAAACAAGTTTTGATATTTTCAAGTTTCTATTGAAATACAAATGATTATAATAACTTAATATATATATGTAAATGTATAAATCTAGCAAGTTGCTGTTGTATATATTACTTGTGCAAACAACGGCGGTTCTTTTTTGCATTAACGATGACTAGTTGTTGTAACGCGACTAACACACATTTCACACCAATTGATATTTACGTGCTCGCGTTCAATGTAGCGATACGTTACTCAATACCGTATTGTGTTGCTGTGTCGAATGTCAGCCGGTTGACTGATACGTTTGTCAAATTAACGTGCCATGTGGTGGGCATGCGCGAAGTAATTTGGACCGCGGATACCTCGTAGTTGAATATCATAATATGTAGCTTAGCTTTGTTTATTATTCGTACGCCGCATCGACTCGCATACGAAGTGGCTTCTTTCGCAACACTGCACGGTGGACATTTCAAACGGCGGTACATTTTATGTGATATTTGTATGTAATTGTAATAGGTACGTAATTATTTTTTATTGGACTATGTCCGATCGATCGCTTATGAGTTATTGTGAAAGTCGAACGCGAATTATTCTGCAAAGTGTACTGTTTACGGAGACGAGTAACATTGTTAACAGTCACTTCGAGATTAGTAATCTTTAAGATCGTTCACAGCTTCAGTGAAAGGTTGATGTCCACGTTTAGGGTCACTATGAGAGCGCGAATGAAAAGGATAAAAAATGATTCGTTTCAGATCACACTCCCCGCTTAGTCCGAAACTTCGGAACATGGGGTCGAAAACGACGAACAGCGCCGAGGATGGCGAGGTGACGCCGGCCAAAGAATTGGAACGGCTAGTCAAAGAGGTAAGTTTGGAGCAAGTCTTTTAAGAAGGTGCTAGAAGGTAGGTAGGCAGGTAGGTAGGTAGGTGGGTGGTAGAATCATTTTGAGGTATAAAAAGTGTTCTTATGAACCAATTTTGAATAAATGGGATTTGAATTGGAATTTAATTTTTAAATTGCAGTAGATAGGTACTTATTTAACGGGTTGATTAATTTAATATGTAATTTGATTAATGTCAAACACATTCAATCATTTATTGGTTGTAATTGACGCATCAAAACAACGTCGTGTTATGTTGTATTTGCATTGATTTACATATTAGTAGTTGTAACATATTGCGCCTGCAGTAGTTACTCGAGTCCAATGATCGTCGCGTAATGTGCCGCATTGGTTTTTTCCAGGTCACATTCGGATTGAAACATTTTTCCGATGTTATCACAAAAAGAAAATTGGAAATGTTACCGGACAACGGCACCATTGTTTTCGAATCGATAGCGAACATCCATAAAGGTAAAAATTATAGCGTTATCGTGTCGCCTTGATAAATGAAATATTCGTATCTCAATGATTGGGGGTTGTTTGTGGTTCGCAGCAATAAAACCTTACTGCGGCCGATCGCCGCCGCTGCTGAACGCGGTGAAGCGGCTGTGCAAGGCGCTCGCCATGCTGATACGCCTGTGCGACGAGGTGACCGTGGTCAGCTTGCGCGCCGACGCCGACGATGCGGAGATGGAGACCTCGACCGCGGCGCTGTCGCCCGACCACGTGAGCTCGGTGGTGAAGGGGGTGACGGCGGCCGTGGAGGAGGTGGCCA
>DWFO01003284.1:0-12494 GCA_018246595.1 Mimoniades nurscia nurscia | reverse complement strand
CGAACTTCCCAGGTACCTGCCAATGTCAATCTGGACATCATTTCTTCATGGGTCGCTGCTGGCGGTCCGTTGACTATGGTGGACAGTGTACCCGAGACGAACAGTGCCAAGGGGTCGTCCAAGATCCGCACCGACTGGCGTGCGATGGAGTCTGCGGCTGCGCCCCCGGCTTCTACCAGCGCCAGCGTGGCGACTGCCGGCGAGCGGGCTTGGGTAGAAATCAAAACATAATTCTCTTAATAACTATAGTGTCTTCCATATCGTAAATCTCCGACAACGTATTACATTTACGAGGAGTGATGAATGTCCACGAAGCACGTCCGGTCTGTAAGGAGATATCTGTCACTCTATATACAGAATACAGAATATATTATTTTCCTCTGTCTATTCTCAGCCGTTGGGGACGGCTGTGTCGTGGACCAGGACTGTGTGTTTCCCTCGGGATCCTGCGATCACTCCAACTTCACCTGCATCAATATCAATTGTAAGTAAAACTGTTATTAATAGAAAATGGCAAATCTATTCCGTCTTCCGTCACATGTACGACATTCCTCGTATATTTAACACATATTTTTGATATAAAATTGCAGCACCCAATTCAGTTGGAGGGGATAATTATTTAGATACGGAATACACTGGTGTCACTAAAATGGCCGCGACGCATATCAAGATGGCGGCGGCGGGGCACGGCGCCGCGTGCGGGGCGGCGCGCCCGTGCGACGCTCCGCTGGTCTGCTCCACGTTCGGGGTCTGCGTGTGCCCCATTGGATATTACATAAGCGAAGATAATTCTTCGTGCTTAGCGGGTAATAATCCATATACTACGACACGTGGAGAGTAATCTCCGTAGCCCTTTGTAAGAATATCGCGCGCTTTTATTTGGTGTAGTTGGGCTTTTTACCGTTTTTGAGGCCTAGTGGATGCTAGTGAGGCTGCTAAACAAAACGTTCTTGATTCTTGAAGTCCAAGTAGAAGCTGGGAGTGTGGCTTCATGACCGATGTGTGCTAATACGCTCACCCTAATTCCATGCAACATTGTATAGATAACAGGTGAAAAGTTGGGGTACTGCATTTCTTGGTCTACCTCTTCATTGAAATATTGCCGGAAATAAAGTTAAACTTTTATATGGAAACCTCTGGAACATTCACGTTTAAAATATATTGCATTAAATAATGCTTAATGGACTATTTTATGGTTTCGGATAGATGGCAGTTTAGGCAAACGTTGATTCATGCTGACTCTTGCATCCATAATCCGATATATAACAATTAAACATCAGAAAAATAATATATAAAAAGTCAAGAACAGCTGATGGTTAATACCCGGCAGTATGCTGACACAAATTAATAAAGAACATCATTTTTATCAGTGCCCTCTGCTGATGCTATGTAATAGCACCCCACTTAGCACGATCTTCAGCATGGACATGAATACTAAGGCCGATGATGAAATTCTTGGAAATCGGAAAGAGGAATCTTCTCAGTGTTCTGTCATTTCCAGAGCTGGGTTCTCGGGCAACTGAGGAGCAGTGTGTGGGCTTGTTCGCGACAATCATTGACGGTGTCTGCACTTGCCCAGCCAACTTCTTCTTCGAAAAGAACATGAGGGATTGCGTTAAAGGTACACTTTGTCCTCAAGGTCTCATTTATTTCGCGTTTGGTTGGCCCACCAATGAAATTAAGGGTGTATAGGTTGACCTCACTGGAATAAGGTTGACTATGGTTGGACAATAGACTTCTGCACTTATTGAATCTCTGATGTCTAGTCTCACTTTTCCGATAATTGGATATTTGACGCAATCTCCAGGAACGATTCTAATGTTCATATTGAATTCCAAACTTTGCATTTCCGAATTAAACTTTATTAATCGTAAAGAGTCATGTGGATTTCTAAACACAGATTTTTTAATTATTCTATGAAGCTCACAAGTGAATTTAACTTTATGTACAATATATGGAAATTAACTGGGAACTTGCGAGGAATTCGTTTCCTCTTCTGCTGTTTCACTCCTCCAGCCAATGTCTACCGCTCTCGCATTCGACGCGTCGTTGTGCGATCTGTGAATATCAGTTATCATCAGCAAGTCTGGCCATGCCTGCTCGGCGTGTGCTACGATGACACCCGCTCCGCAGTGGCGCGGTTCATGACCGACTTCTGCCTGAGCGACGCCAGCTGCCACACGTTCGGCGGCGCCGCGCGCTGCGCCGCCGCGCGCCCGCCGTGGGGGCTGCGCGCCTGCGAGTGCGTCCCGGAGCTGGCGGTCTGGGACGCGCACAGGAACCTGTGCAGGCTCTTCGCTCGTACGTACTGTTTGACAGACATGTTCGGCACTCCGTTCTCTCTGTCTGGCGTGGTGATATAATCATGATAATTACATATGAAATAGTATTCGATGAATTTCTGCTGTTTCTCTAGCTGGGACCCTAACTACCGAGAGTAACGGTGTGCTGCAGCACGTTCGTTATTGTGTGTTGTCATGCATGACAACACACAATAACCAAGGACGCGTACAGATCATGCATCTCGTTCGCGCAGGTATCGGTGAGGCGTGCGAGGTGGACAGCGACTGCTTGGCCGGCGAGCTGGAGATCCAGTGCCGGCGGGACGCCGACGGCAACGGGTACTGCGCGTGCCCTGAAGGACTGGTCGAGTATGAGGGGCTCTGCATCACTTCTGGACTAGGTAAGCTTGGATTAACAAAAGCTTAATTCATACATCATCATACGGAATGAAGTCTAGTGCCTGCGAACTGTACCCCATGAGCAGCAGCGTAGACGGTGGAAGAAGCTGTACTCTTCGGTCCCCAATCTGCATGCCCAGCGTTGGGATTATTGGCACTACTCTCACGAGATTGGTATTTTTTAATGCAAACCTTCTAGTACTGGCTCGGAGTCTGCACATGTGCCCGGTGTATGGTGATAGGCTAACCACCTATTCCAGCGCGGGACGTAAACGTAACTGGTGAGACGTGGGAGTGTTCTACACTCCTCTGCCTACCTCTTCGAGGACAGGTCTGTAAGGATAGAGATATTTTGCATTCTGTGCTTTCTGCCTGCCCCGTAAGGCATCTGGTGTGTTGATAGTATGTTTATAGTGTGTACTGTTCTTCCAGATCTGGGCCACGCTTGCCAAGTGAGCCAGGAGTGCACGGCCATCAGCAACATGGTGTGTGCAGGTGGGCGGTGCTCCTGCGACTACGGGTACCAGGACGTCAATGGCACCTGTGCACCTAGTAAGCTTTATTTAATCATAATCGTGACCTCCAGTCCCACCACCACCATTATCATCATATCCAAGTACAGCAAATGTTGCGTAAAAGCTTAGCCAATCAATAGGTACTAATATTTACATTTTAATTTTATTTCATTGGACTGCCTCGTTGGTCGTGTTGGTTGCAAGTGCGACTGCCGATCGGGAGGTCCCGGGTTCGGTTCCTGGGTCAGCCACTACAAAATTTTGTTATTTAGATTTTCTAGTAGTGGCTCGCAGTCTGGATATGTGTCCGGTGTGTGGCAATAGGCTCACCAGCTATTCCATAGCGGGACGTAAACGTAACTGCTGTAACGTGGTAGTGTTCAACATTCCTCTGCCTAGCTCTGCGGAGATTACAGGCGTGATGTTACTCTTTTTTTATTATCAGTTATAGAATACGAAACCTAATTAATACTAATTTCACTCTTTATAAAAAAAAAAGTAACTCTTTATTAAAAGATTTAGTCTAAAGTGTTCTCAATAGTTAACCTGTCTCAAACGAAAAATAACATCTCGCAATCAAGTATCATCAGAATCGGTACAGTACTTTGTATTTTAAACACACGACATGCAATGTTACTTTCACATTTATATAAATATTTTGCTATTAAACCATTCGTGAGCTTACCTGTATACATAAATCAGAATAATCACGACTTAAGCCTAAAATACCATTTTAGAATTAAAAAGAACTTAACGTGATGTAACATCACGCCTGTATCACACCGAAGGGGTAAGCAGAGGAGTATGGAACTCCCACTTTTCATCAGGTGTGTTACAAGTTCCATCTATGCTTTGAGCTACTTCTGGGGATTTCAAATGGAAAAAGCCGATAATAATAATTTACACGAAGCAGGGATTGAACCCGGGACCCTTTAGTCATCAGGCTCTTTGTAGGTCTTTGTAGGGAAATTCAATAACAATAACACAAGCGTTCAGTTGTAGGTATATTCAATAACACAAGCGTTTAGTTGTAGGTATATTCAATAACATAAGCGTTCAGTTGTAGGTCCATTCAATAACATAAGCGTATAGTTGTATGTCCAATAACTTTTCTTATTCACGATGTCCCGTTTGAGCAGTAATTGGCGGCTCGTGCGCGGAGAGCGCGGACTGCGTGGTGGAGCACACCGTGTGCAGGAACGACTCCGGCGCACTCACCTGCCAGTGCCACGAGGACTTCGTCAACTACGGCGACATCTGCTGGCCCAGTGAGTGCGTGACTGCTTCATCTTCCTTAGGCCACAGCTGGACATAGGTCTTCGCTGTGAGATTTTGCCCATAAACCCCACGCTTGGCATGCGGGATGGGATCGCAGAATATGGATGTGCTGGCGCTGGATTTAATCAACTGTTATGAAGCCCTGGATTCCCAGCTTGCGGTCGGGGCGTGTATTCTTTCTCCGCCCGGCAAGAATAGGTCACTGTTTACTGTGTACATATGTATATATCTATGTATAAATAAGCAAAATACCACTTACCGACTCATTACGATATCTCTAAAAAGTTCGACTGACTTGAAATTTAACATCGATACTAATACAACGGATTGAAGGATTACATAAACATTTTTTCGTATTGGAATTGGATGGCAACGGACAAGAAATGCGGTGTTCAGATATTGTATAAAATAAGGTTGTGGTCACACGATACGGTTCACCGAAACGTTTTTAGTATTAGGTGTAAATAATTGTATTTGTATTGTATTGTGTGCACGTATTTGTATTGTATGTAAAGCCTGATAATTGTATGCGCACGGATCCGCAAAAACTGACATGGAGTAATTGTTAGAAGCCTACATAGGAAACTTCGAAGTGTATATTCGCCCTAACACAGGCTATTGTTAGTTATCAAATTTGCCACAAGGCGGCGCTGTCTGAACTATAAATTATGTTGTAATGTCTAAGTAAATCTGTATTTTTTTTAGGGTTACATCCATACCAGAAAATTCCTTTTTTTGTATGGAAGAGTACTTTCCGTTTAGTAGCAATCATTAATTCAGGAAACATAACACTTTTGAATGTAAAAAGTAGGATGTGAAATTATTTATGGGCTTTAATTTCATTCATCATTTACTATTGTGTCTATAACACAATTACATACGACATAACAGATATACAAAATTTTAAACATAAACAAATCGATTCAAAGAAATTTATTTTGAAACAAAAACTGCACTGTATCATAGCAAAAAATATACCAAAGTTTTAGTAAAAAAAAATTACAAAGAAATGGATTTTGGAACAAAAAATGCACTGATAAAAATAGTTTCGCATTTTTAATTTTAACAACTTTCAAAATTGATTTCTTGATAGTCCGTTTGTAAAAAAAAACTGTAAATAAATTATATATCGACATTTAGACAAGGACAGAGATACTTCGCGCTCGTTCTACATATATTATACTCTTTGCCTACCGCGGAAGGGAGCGCGCGTAACGACATGTACTGTGCCGGCCAGGAGTGACCGGGCCGGCGGCGGCCTGCGACGTGAGCGCGCAGTGCCGGGCGCTGCTGGGCGCGCACGGCGCCTGCGTGCGCGGCCGCTGCGCCTGCGCCGACCTGCACCACTACCGGGACGGCAGCTGCTGGCCGCGCACAGGTGGGGCGGCGCTGTCGCCGGCGGTCGTGCCGGTCGTGCGGCGTGGGTGCGATTCTCACCACGCACACATATACGTGCAATTTTTAATGTTTATTTTATAGCTGGGTGTTAAATTATTTATATAAGTGAACATATATACATTTGTACGTATGTGTCATAAGCACTAACTATAACAGTTGTAAACCTCGATAAAGTGGAACCTCGTAAATGTATAAAAAAACAGATGGTACGCAGCGGCTTAGAATCCTTGCCGTTCGTGCACTGCGTCGTACATCAACATGAGCTCAGTATATTTTTGCCTTTAATATTCAATAGCCATACGCAATTCAGTATATCAATTAATCAATTTTTTTATTGTCAATGAGTTCTACGGCGATGTTATGTGTCAGATCTATTATATTATACTTAATTGTGGTCATTATTAGAATACAGATTATAAAGGTGGAACATATGAAAAAGTCCTTTAACACAGTGTCAAAAAGATGGCGCTGCCATCTAGGCGACAGTGCTGCCATCTGTGCAACAATAACAGTGTCGCTACCCACAAAAAAGCAAGCTCTAGTGGGAGTTTTTGCTCTGTGTACACCAAGCGTCGCGTGGTGCGAGGGTTATGGAAGTCTACATTGTCGTACAATGTTGGTATCGCGGGCGCTCCTGTCCAGGTCTGTTCGAGACCTGCAGCCGCAGCAGTCAGTGCTTCTTGGGCGACATCACAGACCGCGTGGTGTGTCGGAACAACCTCTGCCAGTGCGATTTCGAGTACCCCTACTCGGAACAGCTGGACAGCTGCAGTAAGGGCAGCCAGCTTGAGCACAACAGAGACACGGACAGACACACACAATCACTCAGACAACTAGTACTTGATGAAAGTAAATATTTCATGTGATGTGTAAGTGGAAAGTGAACCGAGCGAAGTGAAGGCCATAGACTAGAGTCCAAACCAAATTTAACCCATGCATTTGGAAAAGTCCAATCCGTGATTTAAATTAACGCATCATCGCGCCTGTAATCCCGGAAGACGTAGGCAGAGGAGTGTCGTACGTTTCATCAGTTACGTTTACGTTCTACTATATTATAGGTGGTGAGCCTATTACCATATACCGGGCACATATCAACACTCCGACCCACTACTAGAAAATCTAAGTTAGAATAATCTAATTATTATTATCATTATTGTAAATTTAATGGATTAGATGCCTACCCCATCTTTTCATCATCACTTGGGTTAACTGGTAGAAAAGAATTAATTAATAAATAGAGCCCGGCCCGGGGATTTGAACCCAGGACATCTCGTTTGGCAGTCACGCTTGCAATCAACAAGACATACAAGGCATGGTTTAACTCATACTTATAAAACAACATGTTTTTGTATGGATGACTAAGTTTTTGTGGGTTTTGGGATAAAGCATAAAATGTGGGTTCGAATCCCATCCAGAATAGGGCTACAAATCGTTTCATGCCCAAAATTCAAAATAAACTACAACACGATTCAAACTTATACATAGTTAAATTAACATGTTTTTTAAATAAATAAGTAATATCTGCGTCTTATCTCTTGCAGTGTCGTCAGCGAGTGTCGTGACAGCGGGCTCAATAATACTCCTGACGGTACTTACCTTACTTTGATGTAACAAGTGTATTTTTAATAATATATTAACTTATTAATAAAATGTGATATATTATTTATATGAAAACGATATTTTTCTTATGTTACCCTATTACGTATAAATAACGAAACGTCACGCCTCTATTTTTTTCGAAGTGGTAAGCAGGAGGTTGTCATACTTCCACTCTTTACCAATTATGTTATGTTGTGTGGAATAGGAGGTAAGTGTATTGACATACACCGGGCGCAAACATTGGTCGTATAGAAAGCTCAAATCAATCGTACAATGCCTTGTAGGATTGATTTTAAACTTCTTGCCAGAAGGGACTGAATTAAATTACCTTTTTCAAAAAATAATCAGTCTAGATTAAAAATAGCTTGAATAGATCAGCAAGTATGACTTATTTAATGAATGTGGAAAAGAAAATACAAGTTTGTTTCGAAAATCACCACCTTCTGCCTACCATATGTGGCTTAGTATTCAAGATGGCGCGAAAGCAATCAAACGTAACAATTCTTGTACCCCTAATTCCTGCCTACTCGTTTACACCTACGTATTTAAGTTCAACCCGAAAGCGGTAAAATAGAGTGTTATAAATCAAAATTTTTGTAATCAGATACCTAGTTCGAATATAAGAAACACGTAACCATTAAAAACATATTACATTTAAATTAATAATAGGTTTATCGTATACCTACATACTGAAACACTAACACCGCATTTTACAATATGCACGAATTATTAAATTTTTTATGTAAAAAAAGCAAATTAAAAACCAATTAGGAATACATATTGTTTTGAAATTTACTTAATCAGTAAGTCTTCATATGACGCATAGCTTACGAAGCCTTACGATGAACAAAATGTATTAAAAACGTTAAACATAACATACGATTATGAAAAGGGCGGGAAATTGCTACTTAATATTTACACTTCATTTCATAAAATATTGACACAAAGATTATATAAATCATATCATTATAATCCTAAAATCTGAATTTCAACTTATAATAAAAAATAAGAAAACTATTGACGTGCAGATTACTGTGATAAATATAATATGAAAAAATACTTTAAAGATCAGTTCCATTAGGTTCACGACCTTTTAAATCGCGCGATAATAGATGATTATCTCTGAAACAAAAAACTCGCGCTGTTAGTAATAATGAAATTATTACTCACAGTTTTCGTTTGAATTTTCTGAAGCTTGCTTCATATAGTGCCATTGTATCCGAAATCCTAATTAAAATTAACAGGCAAAGGGCACGCACGCAGCCAAGAACGAGGCCGGTAAGAAAAATATTAAAATTCTCTATGGATTTTATAACGATATAACTATATAGTGTAACAACAAAATATATTTAACCTTATTGTTATTTTAATAAGGTTCAGTACAACTACATGATGCTTTAATGTTTTAAAAAGCTCTATATTTTGATACCTACAATGTGAATTAAGCCCTATGCCGATTATCATAAAGCTAATAATCTAATGAGTGTTATATATTAGATTTGATTAAAGAACAAACATTTAAAACGACCTAAGATTGTTTTAAACACAACGGAAATTGAACGTTCTAATTACTACTGCAGAGTTGAAAATAATTTAAGCGTGATTAAATAGTTTTTATTTTTTAATGTAAAACGCTAGCAAAGAATACCTGTATCGTGTTATGCCAAAGGTCAAACAGTTAAGGTGAGCTAAAGTGAACAATTTATTGGCGGGGAGCTACTTAGGTCTGTTACCTTGTAATGATTCTTCCTAGTAGCTGAATTTTTTATTTTATGGCAACACAGTGAGCGACCCCACGTACCATTTTAACTTGAGACTGGGAGTTCAATCACCAGAAAACTAAAAAATGTTATTAGAAAACGACACTCCAAAGGGCGTAAATCAAGATATCGTGACACATATATTAAATACAGTACCTGTAGGAACCAGCGAGAATTGGCCAATCAAGAATCAGCTGGCCTTATTGCTTTCGGCGGGAAAAGAGTTAAAATCCAGCATTACACATTACTAAATTTAGAAATCTTTCAAAGTAGTTCCTTAATTAAGGATTACTCGCTTTTATCATTATCATATATCATCATCATTACCATATCATCATATATCAATATCATTGTTATCACATTCCATAGCATCATATAACTTATCAAGCAATAGGTACAATAGGATGAACTGAAAGTATTAAGTGTCTGTATGTCTATGACGTAAAAAAGTTACATATAAAAGAAACATAACATCACGTCTGTAATTCTCGAATACTAATACCAAAGTTCTATCCTATTCTTACAGTCCTATTCCGATAGTCCTATTTCTACAGTCCTATTCCTAGAATTTTATTCCTGCAGTCTAATTTCTACAGACCTATTCGCATAGTCCTCTTCCAGCTCGGTCGCAGGTGTCTTCGGACGGCAGTGGTCACTCGTGACTCCTGTCTGCTCCTTTACTGCTCACTACATATAAAATTAAAAACTAGGAGATATCGGACGCTACCTTCAGAGAAATCTGTAAGAACTTCAGCTATATTTGAGATAATATTGGATGAGCAAATAGGTCCGACCAAATAACTGATGACGCTCTCAGGAGTCTTAGAAAAACGTCAGGTATTTAAGGATATACATATATCTTTGGCACTCAGTAAACAACGGAAATCATTAAAAAAAAACTTTAATGCATTAAAATAAATAATTAATTGATACAACAATTAATTCATCGTTTAATTAAACGTAAGAGACAATACAAAATAACATCACAGCTTTTAATTTTATAAAAGGAAGATATTTACAAAAAAGAACCGGAAATAGAACGTTTATAATACCAATAGAAAATTGCTTTTCAACAAATATGGTCGCGTCAGGCGGCCATGTTGTGTGAGCAAACAAAATGGCCGATACCCCTTGACATTAGCGATATGAAAGGTCACCTTTTGCGATATTAAAGGCAAATATTATTTGCGACCATCATTTCGCGTTATAGATGTCTGTTGCTGATTTATCATACAACATATGACAACGTTTTACTAAAACTAATTTAAGAAAGATATATAGTAAAAGGAAAATATTATGACCAAACTCATAATTCTGTAATTTTTTTCTAACAGTTCCTCGGAGTCAGGATATGTGCCCGGTCTATAGCAATAGACTCACCACCTATTCCACAGTGGGACGCAAACGTAACTGGTGAAACGTGGGAGTGTACTAAATTCCTCTACCTACCTCTGCGGGGAATACAGGCGTGATATTACGTTGTAATATGTTTAAGTTTCAATCCGCATTTGTCCAGCGTGGTAGATTATGGCCCCAGCCATCTCATTTATGGAAAGCCTTAGTTAACAATGGAACCATAAACGGATTGAAGCTGTGTAATTCCAACTCTATAGCCAGAAAAGTAAGCCACGACTACTAGATAATGAGAAAGAAAGGAAGAAAGTAAGAAAAGGTTTATTCTGTCCAAAATAACTTTACTATAAGGCATGGTATATTAAAGGACGTCCTACAGCTGTTGGAGTGTCGATATACGTAGAATGACAACTGCTGGAGACAGAACTGAAGATCGAGCTCGGTGACTGGCTGTTGACGAGGGCTGTGTCCTATTACACGGACACAAGCTGATGATAACGAAGACACCCGCCTTTTTTCCGACCCTTTTAAAGTTTCACTGTTGGAATTGGAACACGGGTTCCAGGAAGAGGGTTAAGGCCGTACTCTCCCACATTGGCCGAGTGCGGTTTAGCTGACTCCACACACATTAGAGAACATTTTTTTATAAACTCATCAGCTGGTTTGTTCGTGGCTGTTCCCAAGAACAATAACGGAAAAACACTTGACGCTCGTAATCCCCGAAGAGGTAGGCAGAAGAGTGTATTACCCTCCCACGCTTCACCAGTTACGTTTATATGTTTAGTTAAATATGTTTAGTTTATATGTTTAGTTATATATATAATTCAGGACTCCAAGAAACTACTAGGAATGTCAAATTAGAAAAATCCAATTATTATCTGGTATACCCGACCCGAGAATCGATCGCCGGACCTCGCGATCAGCAGCCGCGCTTCCATCCGCTCGACCGACGAGGCAGTAATGAAGGAAAAACATAATGAATGTATTAAACAAATCTCCATAATATATTAATTCAATACTATTATCATTACGTCCGTAGCATTATAAGCAAAGGGCATTAATTTAACGCCCACACACAAAAATTTACATTAATATTTACTTCTCCAATTCATTCCTTTGTACTTTGCTCACTGCGCTATTATTTTCGCTTTCAAAGATTCGGACAGGCTCGCGTGCCGGTAATTATATAGACATGGCGTATACGTGCGGAGGGAGGCAGCGCGGTAAGGGCGCGGCGAAGCGTGAGCGGGAAACCCTTTGTGGGAATATCGCAGGAGCAGCGCGAGATTCGAGACAGCTACAATTTGTACAGACAAGCGCTGAACGCTAAAACTTTTATGCTAAATCCGTTACGGGTCCATGGAATACGTGAACAAAAATATACTCATTGTTGGCTGCCTCGTAGGGTCGGATCAGGCCATCATCATCAGCCTATCGTGGTCCGCTGCTGGAATTCATGAGCTTCATGTTGAGTATGCCGGCCGGAGACCGCGCCATGCCGCGATCTCCCAGCGCCGGATTCATTCCCCTCTTCCGACACTCTGTATCTCCTGGGCCGGGGGATGTATTCTTACTCCGTCCTACACCGATGTGGTATCGGATCGCAGACTGTTGGATTTTTTAACGTAGATTTTCTAATAGACATTTCCAGTAGGGGCTAGTAGCCTGGATTTGTGCCCGCTGTAAGACAAAAGGCTCACCACCTATTCCATAGTGGGACGTAAATATAACTGGTGAAACGTGGGAGTATACTACACTCCTCTGCCTACCTCTTGGGGGCTTACAGGCGTAATGTTACGTTACTTTAATTCTAAAGACCAGTTATCATTAAAGCGTCGGTTCGGAGAGCTCCTTAAAAAGACGGGCGCTGCGTAGTTACGCTGTCACGCTGAGGCAAAAAATAGCGAACT
>DWFO01003283.1:0-12495 GCA_018246595.1 Mimoniades nurscia nurscia | reverse complement strand
CGTGTTTGTTGCAAGTGCGACTGCCGATCGGGAGGTCCCGGGTTCGATTCCCGGGTCGAACACTACAAAATTTTCTAGTAGTGGCTCGGAGTCTGGATATGTGCCCGATACATGGCAATAGGTTCTTCACCTATTCCTTAGTGGAACGTAAACGTAACCGGTGAAACGTGGGACTGTTCTGCATTCCTCTGCCTACCTCTTCGGGGACTACAGACGTGAAGTTACGTTTAAAAAAATAGAAATTTGTTCTCTGTGCAAAATTTTCTTATTTTAATACAATTACCTATAAAAGCTTACATTAAGAGAATAACGGACAATAATTAGCATCACATTTACAGATATCAACTTAAACATTACTTTACACTTTTCCGTACTAATTACTAAATACAATTCTCTTAACAATCGGGCGAAATCTATACAGGTATAATTGTCCTTAATATTACGAGCGTTACAACCTAACCGTTCTTAGTTCACAAACAATCAAAACATAACTTGAAATGAAACAGTCTCATTTTGAAGGCTTGTTTATACAATAACTTGAGTGAAATAAATAAAAAACATTTTCTCGTTCACCGATGCGAAGTAATCGGTGTTGTTACTTTACGTTCGTCCGTGCGTTATTAAACAAAAGTAAAAGTAAATCCTCATAAGCTCCGATATCTAGTGTAATTATAACTCGTTGGTCGTTAAAAACATTTAGTCTGTCTAGGAAGTGCTCGTTTCGCTAAAATTAATTATTGTTTGCTAAATCTTTAATCGCCATAATTCGCTTTAATGGTTACGATTCATCACACTCCCTCTCCGGTTTTTAGTAACTGTGTATCACAATCTGTAATCCGCTCGGCTCCAAGGTCATCGGGTAAAAAACACCGGCTTGTTTTTGCTCTATTTTTGTACGTACGCCAAGAAAAAGAATATCAGAACACCGATTTGGAAGTGCCCGCTCCGATCTCGCCGCCGTCAACGACTGGTCTATACAGGAAGTTGATCCAATTGGACAACGAAAGATTTATGTGTTTTTCTGACGGTTTTTAATGCTTACTTCAATGTTATACTAATACTATTAAATGCTCGGCGATAATTTTAATCGAAATAATTGTCTATTGCGACAAATATTGACTCGGATTTGTGCGAGTAATATTTATTCGTATATTTAATTAAAGCAAAATCGAATTTGTCCAGGTGGCACTAACTAACTAAGCGTTTGTAAAGGAGATATTATAGAGAAAGAGGTAGAGTACAGGTGGTGTAATAGGACAAGCAAATAATATGTAATAATAACCAATATCAGAGGTTGTTGGTTGGGATGTCTACGCTTAGCCCCGAGTAACCGTCACTACGCTCATTTTTGATATGAAACAATGTTCTCTGGTTGGTGGTTGGTCTCAAACGATGGTTGTTAGGTTACAGATTAATACTAACCAATCTATACTCTCATTCACTCTTATTCTGTCTAGACTAACTGACACTAATAGTGCAATTCCTACAGTCCTATTCGTGGTTAATTGAAAATGTCTACGGGCGGCAGCGGACACTTTTGAATGCTGTTTTTTCATTTGCTCATATAAAGTAACACTAAATTGAAAACTAAAATCACGATGTAACTAAGAGGATAATGTAAAATATTACATACTTACTAAAAATAATAAATAAGTATACTTATTTATTATTTTTATTTTTATAGTCTGTAAAGTTTTATTCTTAAAATAAAATTAAATACTACAAAGTTTGATAATAAAACATTATTAACGAAGTATTATTTGATACAGACATGCACTATTACGCAGGTTTTAAGCAAAAACAATAAATAAACTATCTCTACAATGTTTAACTCTACATTGTTTAATTCCACAATAAATAAATAACACAACCTTTGATATTGTTGATATGCACGGTCACTTATTGTGGACATTGTGGTTCACGATATATAGCGTTATGCAAAATACGAAGCGCCTCTCGATTTGTGATATCCATCTATAAATAAAGAGCGATCGTGGGACTGCGCAGGTGAATGGCGAGTTTGATGTGTTATTCCACCTTAACGGTCTTGTTCATAACCAGATCGACGATTTTCAAGATAGTTTTTAAATGGAGATAAAAATATTGCGGATTTAGCGATGTACGTAACAATATTTATTCACAGTGGCGATAGTTAAAATATGCGTATTAGAATATTGGATGCAACTGCGACTGCCAAACGGCAGGTCCCGGGTTCAAATCTCGGGTCGGGCAATATTGGGTTTTTCTAATTTACATTTTCTCTTGGCTCGGACTCTGGATTGGTGAAAGATGGGAATGTACTACAGTCCTCTGCCTACCTCTTCGGGTATTATAGGCCTGATGTTACTTAGTGTTTAGAAATTAATGAGTTACAAATCTATCCATTCGTTCGTTGCAAATATTACTTTAAAATTATTTAGATATATTATATACATGCATGTGTAATTTAAGTGTTTACTCGAATAAAAAAAAGTAAAATCACGCCTGTAATTCCCGAAGAGGTAGGCAGAGGAAGTTTACTCGTATTTACCTATTTATATTTATAATACAGATATATTTATAATATTATTTAAACTTGTAAAAGATTTTTATTATTAAATCACAACTCAGTATATAACAAGAGATGCAGATAATTCTGTTTCAACTTCCTCTTGTACTGTCATGATTAATATAATAGTTTTCGATATTAAATCATACTAAAGCCCCTTTTGGCAAGTCGTTAAATGATTTGATATTAATCGTAAAAAGCATTAAAAGGTTTATTATGTGTTTACAATGCCCGTTTCGTATCTTTATGGTGCATCTCGCATATCTCCCCTTCGATTTTAACCCTTTATTAAATTTAATAATAGACAACATCAACAAGTCAATAAAAATCCTTTCATTCTACAGTTCGGTGAAAATCCTAGGATATATGTACATATGTATGTATTTATAAGGGGTTAAATAAGTCGTAAGCGAAAAGGAGGAGATAAATTGTTTTTGTCTTCGTTAAGACTGTCCTTGGACCCCATAGGAGCTGTTCCTGCATTTATGAGACCTTATTTTGGGAATGTTTGAAAAGTACCTTTTATATATAAATATACTATATATCGTATAAATAATGCGTAAATCGTAAGTCGCTTAAAACCATGCGACCAAATAATGCGAATGGGATTTAATATTTTGAAAAGCGGTTCGTCGGAGGACCGCGACTGGTTCTTAATTGAATATTAATAGAATTTGAATTAGATTCACTTTTTACTATATATTTGTTATGGAATTTTCCAGACTTAAATTTTCTAATAGTACCTACGTATGTGCCTAGTCTATGCCAATTGACTTACTACCTATTCCGAAGTGGAACGTAAAGGTAGCTGGTGAAACGTCGAAGTGTACTACGCTCTTCTCTCTTCAGAGAAAATCGGGGTGATGTAGGTAATATACTCGTACTCGTATATATGCAAACTAAATAACGTAAATTTTGTATCCCGTCACTACGACACAAAAATGTTAGATCGACAAATTTGATAACCGTAGCTAAATTGTGTACAATTCTTACGTAGAACGAACGATACATGGTAATTGGTCGACAACTAGTTTGTGTCACTTACAAGTCTGGACCGGAGTCAATTTATTAACTTATTGCACTTTTAATCGTGAGGACAAGTAAAATTGTGAATAAATAGATGTTTTATTGCGTACAGGAAGTCTGCGGTTTTATTTAAAAGCAAATACTTGCAAAAAAAAAGTATAATTAATGGATGTCGAACTCTGAAACAACTTTGATAAAGACAACGTAACAAACATAATCTTAATTGATTCTATTAATATATGTTTTAATTAGTTATTGAATTACATGATATATTCGTATGATATATTTTCATGTAACATCACACCTGTAATACTCTTTGAGATAGACAGAGAGGTGTAGTACACGACCACATGTTAATGGCTATGGTTACGTCCCACCATGGAAAAGGGGGTCAGCCTATTGCTATACACCACCGATTACTATGCCAGACTCCGAGCCACTACTAGAAGTTTAAATTAAATATTAATTTATATTAAGTTAAAAAATCCAATAGAATCCGATTCGGGATTTGAACCAAGGACCTGATAAACAGCAATTACTCTCGAACAGCAACGAGGCAGTCTAATGGTATATTTCATGGTGTACTGTGTTTTAATGTTACCTATATGGTATATTTTAACGTCAAAGAAACTGATAAGATCGTGGGCAACATATTCATTTCATGCCCACTGCTGGCCTTTTGAATCTACCTCTAACGTAAGATAGTTATAATATACATATGATAGTTTATTAACGTCTTTTTCATAAATGAAACAGTTGAGTTTTCAAATATACCCTAATGTAATAAGCAAGTACGAGCGGTAAGTACAAGTTAAAACTAATGTTTCAATGAATATTACTCGTAATATTAACTATTATGTCTAAACATAAATGAATTGTAGTCTACAATTGTAAGACATCAATCGTAAACAATAAGCCGTACTGTGTATACTAAAAATCCTAGATAACCCGACATAGTGAAGTCGAAATGTTTAGAAAGTTACTTCAACCGAACATCATTTAAAAACAAAATTGTATTTTAATTACAATTATATACGTTTGTATTACTATACCAATGGTATTTAGACATTGACATATCACAAATGTACCGCGCATAATATACAAAGCATGCCGAATATAAAGCGTGATGTTCGTAGCTCTATCATATTTCGTAACTCGTGGTAATAATTCGCCGGAGTGAATATGAATTGATTTTAAAATTTACAATACATTATAGCAGAGACAATATTGTTCGCGGGTCACAGCGGGAGATCGAGATGACATCTCGCAGCGTGCAGCCTTACCTCTGGCTCGTGCACCGCTCTAACCTGCACTGTGCATTTGTATATGCCCCATAGAGTCTATTTTTCAATTCGTAGCCCGGTCGATCTTTCAAAACCGTCTCTATCATTTCATCATTAGGGTTGAATATTACCCGCGCGTTACATTTATTGAAAATAAGTACAAAGATAAAAAAATACAGATAGAGATAGTTACGAAATTAAGCAACCAAATGGTTTTCGATTACAAAGTTCATTGTTTGATTCGCGACGTGGTTTCTACGAGTGCGGGCGCGAACGGCGCGAGACGGCGCAGGGTTATCGGGCGCCCGTCACAGTTCCCACGGCGAACGGTATTTTAAATACCTATTTATCTACGTACGGCGACAGGACCGATGCATTCTATTTGAGTAGCCTCTTCTGGATGGGTCAAGGATTCGGTGATCGCGGATCCACTCGTTTGCGCGACGGTCGACCTGGCCTTGTGAACTTACGTATCGCTCTGTTCTATTATTCACTCGCATCCAGTACAACCGGTCAAACAATTTCATTGTTTATATCGCTCTTGTTAACATCCTATTGACCTTATTGCGTCTAAGCCGGCACAAATGTCGTCGGTTACAGTTGGGGATATTACATTTTAATATTTACTCGTTATGTTCAACAAATTAAAATGTTGTTGTTGTTGTTGAATTTCTGGAGTTACATTCGTATCAGTTTAAAATAATATTGCCATTGTGAGAGCAAAGCGAATTATCGTCATTGAGAAACAAGGGTGTTCAAATTGACCAATTAAGTGGGAAGTCGGCAGTAAATATGAGTCACATTTTGCTTGGACTCCGGTGAAAATAATTTTGCTGTAACGAGGGGCAAAAGTGAGGCGAGCGAGCGGTAGAAATTTAAAGCTTTGAATGTGGAACGTGGAATCGTGTCAACGGCGAAGCGCTCCACAATTTTATATCTTCAGCTAAATTATACAGATACTGGTGATAGATTTAAACGCGTTTTTCATTTTATTTCCGTAAAAATTTAATCCTGCTAATATAATGATGATATGTTTTTACTTCTCTTTTCCGTATTTAAATCAGTTACAATCTGCCCGAATAGCTGAGAAAACCATTATGGCATGTACTATACATATATGGTGTTTTTTAAGTACACAATACTTACTCGCCAACTTAAATGGACATCCATTTACTCGTTCGGAGATACGGTTCATTTCTCATTGAGTTTCTTATCTGAGATTGGCTGTAATGGCTTGTTATATTTTTGTAACGTGGGAATCATCATTGGCTGGCTCCGGATTACGCTGATCGATATCTCTATGAAAAATGAATTAATAATAAGTTCGATAGGTGCTCTTCGGATCTAATCTGGACGAGCATTTAAATTTTTAGTGCGTTACTCGACTACTGACGTAATTGAACACCGTATATAACTCTACATATGTGTACAAACGACTCTACATACATGTTAAAGGACTTCCAGCTGTGAAAAGAGTAGAAACTTAATGTCCAAAATGAAAATTAGTAACTTAAAAATATTTTTGAACAAGATAATTTCAGATGTAGAGGTTACTCAGCTTATTATTATTGTTAGAGTCATTTAGTAGAGTTTTGTATTAATGATACAATTTAAGTCTGCCAATTGATAACAATAATTTATCGATTATAGAAGAAATACAATTTATATGTAGTTAGTTATTACAATATCTGAAAAGATTACAACATCTATTACCACTGTACTATACAGTATTCAAAAGTTTTCAATAGTATTCAAACGTAATATCCTTAATATTAAATGTGTGCTTTAATAGTGAAAATAACGTCAAATGAAATAATTACTATATGATGCACATTTTCATGGATGCAGGTGGTTAGCGTGGTGATATATAAACAATAGCGTTTTCCAAATCGTTATCATTACCTTCGGATCCATGAAACCTAAGTTTCCTCATACCTCAGGTACATTTTGTGAAAACTAATTACTGTTGAACGTGTTATTATAGTAAATTGACATAATTATTAAATTAACACGTTATAAACGCTAAAGACTGGCATATCAAATAAATGTGTTTTAAACTAAATGAAAATTGATTTCTTCCGTAAATAACTACATATTATGTTGACATTGCCTGAGTCACTTTTGAAACAAAGTGATATAAAATGCAGCCTACAGTGTATAAATAGTGCGATTGTATGAATCGGCTGAATCTTTTCCTACTTCGTATTTTCGTTACATATTTACCTTTCCATTAATGTTTTTTAACGGGATTCCAATACGTAAATATACTCGTAAATACTTATACATACTTATATGAATATCTATGTATATAGGATTATGTATTCTTAGTTTATCAGCCTCCTGATTACTTACTACATATAACGCTGTATGGGTTCGAGGCGTTTTTGAGATGAGACCATTATGTGAAGTGATCCGTTTAATATATATAATTAAAACGCACTGAGAACACATGTTACTGTATATAGGTAATTTAATAGTACATATATCTTACACAATAAGACAACAATCATTATAAAATAATAACTGCTCGTACCTACGCTCTGTTTAAATACGACAGCATTGATTACAAGTTACAATTTGTAGGGCTTTATTTTTATTAGCGCCAATTTACCGTTCAACTTCCCTTGTACAGACAAAACGCGATAAATTCCATATTTTATGTATCAACAAGTGTTCGGACACAAAAATCAGGTCTTATGACGATTACAGCGAGTGACCGGACATTCGTTGTTCACAGTAAAACCTCACGTTTTACGATCGCTCAACTAATAAAACAATCGAATTGTGTACACTGGTAAACAATTTATTTCCGCTATGACGTAACAGCGTTTAATATGAGTAAAATATCTATAAATCTAGCTTTCAAATGGCATCGTAAGGCAGATGCGGTGTTTATTTCATGTACCTCACTATACCATTTCGAAATCACTATGTACCTAATATATGTATAAGTCGCTTTCTGAAGTTTTAGACTACTTTCCTATAACGTCTTAAGTTCTGTTCTGTGCGTGTTCAACAAAGGTATAAAATATCTATACTTTTAAATAACTGTACTGGGTAAGTAATATTAGAGCAACGTGTTATTTATATACTGAGGTCGCAAGACGGTGTATAGGCTCATTCCCTATCAAGGTGGGACATTAAATATGATAGATGGATCGCGAGAGTGTACTACACTCCTCTGTCCACCACTTCGGGGACCTACAAGCGTAATGTTACGTTACTGACATTGTAAAGGGGAAATGTAACAGGGAAATACTTCGATTCTTTTCACTTTAACTCGTTATAAATATTAAGTGGGGTCCGAGTAAAAGACGATAAAGCTCGAACGCTCGGTGTCACCACGCGACCTCGCAACGGAATAAATGGTGTAATTATGTGAAATTATTATAATTTTCTTTCTGAATTAAATGGATGTCCGAACACTGCGTTCTTAAATTGCCCGGCATTCGTTAAATGTTAATCTAGGTGTTCCGTTTTGTCATTGAGGTGTGTCGGACCAGTACTCCGCCGTTGCATGAGCATACTTTGTATGTATGCAATTTAAATATTTTGATTCCAACATGTTGGTCCTATGGTTGATGATCGTGATTGCTGAGCCGGTAGTCATCGGTTCGATTACCGCCCGCATCGAACGAGTACCTATTTGATATTATTACTGATTGCGCTATACAAAAAAGTATATACATACATACATCTAAGAGATCTGATATAGGCGTATGGCGATATCTTAGAAGATCGGAGTGTCTCGTAGCGCACTGGGTATCACGAAATAGAAGGTAGCTTGCTGAATGTTTTATGACACAGAAGAAAAAAATATTCTTCGGTTATTAAACCAGTGAAATGAAGATTACCAAATGCACTAAGGATAATAATAAAATCCCAGTACTAAAGCATTTAGTAAGCTTTTGATACTTTTACACTGTTATAATGTTTTACTATATTGTTTTGTTTTGGTACTTTTGTTGATCGTAACTTAACATCATGCCAGTAATCCCCGTAGAGATAGACAGGGAATTGTAGTAACACTCCCACGGATCACCAGTTACGTTTACGTCCCAGTATGGAATAGGTGGTGGAGCTATTGTCATACATCGGCGTGTTAATCGTAGATTAATAACTTAAAATATAAACATAACTTTCGAAGTTAGTAGACAGAAATCTACTGTCATTCAATATGATTTTATTTAGTAAAACCTACTCTACGAAATGTGACGTGAAAAACTTTAAAAGTTAGAATGACATTTCTCTCTAGACACACTAAAGAGTTTAGACATCGGACCCGGAACTACAGCGTTGAGTAATTAACGGAATCCGCATAGAATAATAACAATAAAATTGCAGTTCCGAGCGATCATAATTCGAACGATATTCGAATGCACGAATCGAACGTTCGAACGATTATTATTCGTTCGCCCGATAATGAGACGTGAGCGTTGAAAAAAGCCAATTGTAGGTATTGGTTATCGGTCCATTATGGACCAAAACAAATGACACGGCTTAAAGCCTTTTAAGCGCGCGTCGTGAGTCGTCGCGCGGTAATTAACCGGAATGCTGATTGTGGCCAATGGACTGAACGGACACATTGCAGACATGGACGTAGGTATAGCCATTGTACTTCGAATTATCTAGTATTTACAATTACATAGAATATCCGATGTATTTGGGTAAATTTAATGTAAAGTTCAATAAATGAAATGTGAGTAAAGTTAAACTTAATTTCAATAGTGCAAAGTATAGCGGTAGATAATTCTATAGATATTTTAAATCAAACATCATGATAGGAGGCATTTCAGAAGTTGATCCATTATGTACCATGATCATACCATAGTATGTTACGTGTTTGAAGTGAGATTTACTTTTTATACACGTATAATTAAACCGTATTTTTGTTACAAATTTTATAAAAAAAAAAACCACTGGGAATAACGCAGTACTTTACCTGTGATAACGCATTTATACAATATTCAAAATAATATCTTTACATAGAAATTCATACTCAATTTTTTTTTCTATATATTCTGTTTTAAAATTATGAAAAGACAATATCAGTTTTCTGTTCAACGACTTTAATATAAACACATTATTATCTCTATTAATTAAAAAAAAACGATATTGAATGAAACTCCGTATATTTAAAGTTATTTCACTTATAACAACATTGTCTGTATATAAATGTAACCGGTAGTGATATTCCGTGTTTGGTGACACTTTTTCAACGTTAACGTTGCGCGCTTGTGACAAATTGTCCGATAACATATTGTACATTGGACGCACGGTCCGCCACGAATGAACCGATTTATCGGTCAGTTTGTAACATTTAATGCATCTCAATGCAAAACCGTTACAGTTTTTTGTTAATCCTTTTTAATATCATAACAATACTTTATTTTTATTACACACATTTTATAATGTTCCTGAAATTTCGCGCAAATAGTATCCTACAATGTACCTTTGCACATACGTACATTATCATGAACATGCCTAGTAATGTTAACAAAGGTGTTGTCATAACAAATATTCAAATTCACAATATTGACCTGTTTTATTGTTATTATAAATAAATTACATTACATATGGTAACTCTAATTTATAATTTTAAAACCTAAAAAATAGTATCTACACAAAATATACCTAGGTATACGCATCATTTATTCTCACATGTGTATCGATAATGCATCTATAAATCATCTCTCAATACACGAACGTAATTACAAATTGCACACATCGCGGATTACCTTATATTCTTTGCGTTGAATGTATGAATACATCGGCTGTGCGTTCACACAGTTGGTAACGACGCATAATCAACATTACGGCTATGAGTTGATGCGAACAGTGAATAGGCATTAGCGTTGCTGGAGTTGCAGAATTGGCGATACTACCGTGTCTCGGCACTTTCACATGCAACACAACATCACGCCTGCATTTCGCCGAAGCGGTAGGCAGACGAGTGTAGTAGACACGTTTCATCTGTTATGTTAAACGGTCCGTCATAGAATAGCGGGCGAGGGTATAGCCACCTACCGGATACAAGTTGGAGGTACTATCAGGAATTTAAAGTTAGAAAAACTCAATAATTCCGTATGAGATCGAACACGCGATCCCCTGCTCAGCAGATGCACTTGACAACCACAGGAGCAACATGACAATCCTTCACATATAGCCTTTAATAAAACGTTAGACGGATAGAATTGGCAACGCTATTAGCGGAAATGATTTCTTTTATCGGCGACCACGTTCCAAGATGGCCGCATTGCGCGAGTGAGCACGAGGCAGAGGACGAGGCGCGATGAACGTGTGCGATACCATTCATTAGGCGGCGGTCGGTCTCGCGTCAAATTAGTTAGGGGCGCGCTTAATTAGACGCTGCAATCCGGTACATCGGCGCTTGCCTCCCCCGCCCCGCGCCCCAGCCCCTCCCCCGTCCCTCCCTCTGTCGCTAAACGATCGGCGATAGAACTCCGCGTGATTGCGTAACACACGAGGCGAGCTATAGTTCGTCTGCTTTAATTCGATACTAAATATTAATTTTGTAATGTATATATATTGTAAATTCAACATACTCGTAATGTATTAAGTAAAGACATAATATATGTATGAAGATTATTGCGCTGGTAATGGTCGTTTCAAATCGGTGATGCAACTTAAGACTTACTCTATAAAACACTTGCACCACAAGCCAGTCTACAATAAACTTGCTACAGACACTACGATGTTCATTTCTATAGATTTTTGTTTTAAATTTTTGTTATATTAATGTTTTATTACGCTTGTATTTGCTACCGTTACAATATATTGTGTATATTTTTTAATTTAATTCGCGCACATTCGTTTCAGAAGTTATGAGGGGAATAGCTGTGTTCAATAAAAGGAAGCGCAGGATCAGCTGCTAGGCGGTTACTGGGCACGCGATCGCAGCGGACGTAAGACCCGCTAGACCAGCGGTACTCAACTTATTATTACTTAAAACATCCTTTATTCCTTCTACCATAGGCGGCATCAATGCCTGACATTCTCTGCCAGTCAACCCTTTGTGATCTTGAAAAAGTTATGGTGGGTCATCCAAGAAAAGGCATGCTGAGGAGTGTAGCACACTCACACGTTTCACCAGTAACGTTTATGTACCATTTTGTATTACTTGGAGAGCATATTGCCATACACAGGATACAAATCCAGACTCGAAGCCCCTACTAGGAATTTGAAGTAGGTATAACTCAGTGTTTCTCGACCCGACGATAAAAACTAGGACATCTCGATACGTAGTACCACTCGATAAACAGGCGGTTGAATAATAATAAATTAAATAGTTTTAGCGTTCCTATTTAATGAATATTAAAAGAAACCCACTGAACACAAATATAATTTATTACAATCTAACTTTTATAATTAGAAACAATTTTAACTAATTAACGATTTTAATATATAAACAAATTACTGAAAACTTGCAGTACTTCGACCTAAATAACGATCACTATTCAAAATTCAATTCGCCTTACTCTGCGAAAAATAAGAAGGAAGTGAAGATACAAGTTTTTTTTTTTGCGCCCATACAAATTCCGAAAAGGGCTACCCTCCATGCGGGAGGGAGGTGGTGACGCTCTAAGCATACCACTGCGACCGCTCGCAGTGGTTATG
>DWFO01003282.1:0-12496 GCA_018246595.1 Mimoniades nurscia nurscia | reverse complement strand
CGAAGCGGTGGTAGTTTCATCTTGACGTACAAAAAGTGTTGTAATGAACCAATTTTGAATAAATGATATTTGAATTTTATACCGATTGATGAGTGGATGAAAAGAGTAATGAATGTAGAAGCGCGGCAGGTCAGTAAGGATAGATATTTGACACTGGGAACTCTTTTCTTACCTCATTATAGTGTGGCGTGATGATATAGAAATAATAATAATATTTTGATTAATGGGTTTTGATGAATACTCCGTCTATTTTATTTTTTATACAATTACATAATGCAGTTATTACTTCAATAACGTAGCTCTTAAATAACTCTTTAAAGACAAATTAATTTATAAGCAAGTTTCTTTTCAGCAACAAGAACATCGATTGTAAGAAAATAGTACTCCTCTTAAGAAAAATGTAATATGCCCAAACAAAACTGCAATGTTTTTCTTTGGATCTCAAAAAACTACATCCCTATTAAATTTAATTGACATGTTTACCGTGAAAACGTGTAAGATTTCCTTTCGCCCTTATCCTAATTATTTGTATAGATTAAATTATTTGTATAGATACCGAATCAGTGGCACTCTGGTCAGAGTATTGCAATTTTCTACATTGGAACTATAAAAAGAAAAACTGTGCAAAAGCTTTTTATATCCCAGGGCTGAATGTTCAATTCATGAATTTCAAAAGATCATTCACAAAAGATGCCAAGCTGTAAGTAGGTCACATTACCCAATTTCTTATTGAGAACATTGTATCATTTATATAGCGTAACTGACATTATATTGAACGCCGGGGATAATTCCGATAATGTTTACCAACACCATTCACCGCGGCGGTACACACGAAACGAAGAACAAAGAGATTTAGGGCAGTGTAACACGATCCACCATATTGTTGGCAGTGTGATGCAACAATCTGTCGCGCGGCAAGATGGCGGCGTGATCGAGAGTCGACAGCCGCGGATAAAGGATGCGCCCGCGCCGTGAAATCGCTCGTTACGGGCCCGTGCAGGCAACGCGGCCACAACTTATGTATGACTGAACTCGTTGCTTGTTTCAAAGCTTTACGACATGTTTGCATAGCAATATTTAGTCGTACTATTTATAGGCACTATATGTGATGTAATGTAATTGTTTGTTTGCCTCGCTGGTCGTGTTGGTTGCAAGCGCGACAGCGATGGAGAGGTCCTGGGTTGAAATCCCGGTTCGGGCACTATTTGATTTTCCAGTAGTGGCTCTGGATCTCGATATGTCTCCGATGTATGGCAATAGACTCACCTCGTACTGCATAGTGGGAAGTAAACTTAACTGGTGAAACGTGGGAGGGTACTAGACTCCTCTACCTGCCTTTTCGGGGATTACATGCACAATGTTATGTATAAAATTGTTTTGTTGTACATAGTCTAATAGGATACCGGATGGAACATGAGATTTACATAAGATCTTTAGGACCCTATCAGAATCCTTCGTTATTTTTTGTATACCTATTTGTAAATATCTGCAAATATGTACATTGAAATATTTGAGATCTGACAACATCCCACGGTGGCTAAACTTCTGTTGTAAATCTTGATGAATTATTCAAACACTGATCCGCGCCGCGTCGTACGGCGAGCAACATTTTCTTACTTTAAATCAAAAATCTTGTACATTTATTCGTTGTGAGGCGCAATAAAGTACACGGTTGCGCTCCTGCCAATGGTACAAATCCGATAATATCACCAGCTGTTGTATGAAGACGACCTTTACAACACCATGGGACGGCGAATGTTCCCGGGCCTACGACACCGCTTTACCGTTACTGACGCGAACTATAAATTCGCAACTTGACAAAATAATAGGGGAGTCGATAGTTCGACGCTATTAACGCCCAGAAAGATATATTGAGTCTACTCTTCTCAATCAGATACCTTAATACAGGCCGCGTTGTAATAGAAATTTCTCTCTCCCTCTCGCGGCGAGATTTCAAGATAATTTCGATTAGAAACAACAATAGAACGATGGCGGTTTTGCATCGTATCGAGACGATCTTTTATCGACTTTCGAATGTTTATTGAGAGGGTAACAATTTCACGGACGTAATATATGCGATTCAGATAAATGAGTTGATGATAAAAACCAAGACTTGTTATCTAAAACGCATAAATTACGTCTTGTTCTATATAATCATGTGTATCACTTTCTTCCATTAATAATAGGGTTGTCAAAATAGTAAAAACAGCAATCGGATCACAAGGATTGTTCACTGCGTTAACATTAACATTCTTTATTGAATACTGTATATATTTCATTGGGACAGCCATATCTCCGACATTTACACCTAAGCTCGATCGACATAAAATATGTATATTAAGATCGTTATTCCTGACGTAAAATATAAATTCCACATCCAGACGCGCTATGCGTGCTCTATGGGTAGCGTTCGCTTTGTGTTTATTGTAAAGTGCAATAGAGGAATACTCTATGGTTGTCGCGATCATTCATTATTGATTGAAATATATTTGGAGCTTGTCTTATCTCTACAAATAAAATGGAATCCTCAATGTGAGCAGCACGCGCGTAATCCCCGAAGAGGTAGGCAGAGGAGTTTAGTACACTCACACGTTACGCCAGTTACGTTTACGAACAGGTCGTGACCCTGTTGGAATACACCGGGCACATGTCCAAACTCCGAGCTACTATTACAAAATCTAAATAAAAAAAATCCAATGGTTCCTGACCTGAGATTGACACCCGGGCCCTCCCGATCGGCAGTCGCACTTGCAACCAACACGACCAACGAGGCAGTCGTATGTTTTTCAGGATAGCCCCATTAATTCTGGATCTATTCCATATACTTTTTAATGAGCGCCCGCTCATCGCAAAGATGTCCGAGAGCTAAAACTTGGTAAATTAATAGGTATGTGTTACTAACACCCACAATAATGTAAAGCATTCATTGCTTACATTCCTACCGTTAATTCCATAGTGATCATAGTCTGTGGTCAAACAGTATCACATAGTAGAGTATTGTAGAGCTGTTTTCTTTGACATACGCAAGTCGATAACGATCAAACTTGACAATTTAATGAAGTACAGTCGATTTTTTATCACTGTGCGGCCCCAAGTATAATTAAAACGAGAATAATAATTAGAAGCGGGCGAATGTCGCGCATAAATACATGTACCTATACGTAAGTGTCGACACTTTCCTAGAAGCGCGCATATTATTCAAGCCTGTGTAAATAAATAAAGAGCACCCGTAAAGTTAGACGTGGCTTTAAATCTAAAATAAACACATTAAAGTGTTTGAAAGTTGGGTTGAATTATTTTACAATAACGTCGTAACTGGGTTCGAGACAATGCGATTTATGACCTTATCACAGGATGTCTTAAACAAAGTATTCCTAGAAGGGCGCAACGCTGTGAGATGTTTTGAAATTGATTTGAAAGCTTCACTGTTCGCGTCGCTTAGTATGACATGTAGTGACCTATATTTGATGTTTAGTGACGATGAAATTTTTGTAAGCTGCTTTTAGGTTTCCATCCGATGAGATTGTAGTACAAAGCGATCCTATTGCTAATAAAAAGGGAACAACAGAATTGGCAACTGGCAATTGGCATAATTCATAAAGTTATGAAGTTTTATATTTAGGAATTGATTACGTCATTATAAGGAGCTTCAAAGCTCAGTTTTTACTACAACGACTGGAGAAATCAAAAAGAATGTCTTATGTAAAAAGCTTCCTGTAAGTTGAAGTTCTTTAATTAATGTTACAAAGAGTAAGTCTCTTTAAGTAATGTTATAAAAGAAAAGTTACCTAATATAAAATTTTTAGATTCCCTAAAATGAAAAATTCTGGTACTAAACCTGCTTTAAGCGATCTTTAAGTATAAATTTTTCTCTAACTACCATTTTATGCGGACGTGTCGTGGGCCGTGCGAATGTTCTCGAATATTTAACGCCTATATCGCGTATGTCTTCAATGTAAGTACGGCCATTTCACCGCACTGTCGTATCCTGTACAAGCCGAACTATGTAAATTCCGGCGAGTGACCGTAAAGTTAGGTGTGGCCTTAAAACGAAAATGTTCGCGCGGGAACATCGTCGGTGCGTACACGACATGTTTACTTGAACTGCGTTATAATTTTTTTTTCAATATAATTTGCAATGGCACGACGCGATAGCGTTAATTAGTGGAGTTTAGCGTGGACTGAGACAGATTCGTATAATAATTCGTCGTAGAATAATTCGTAACACTGAAACACTACACAAAATGAAGTTCAATCGTATTAATACGCGTCAACACGACGTCATGAAGAAAGTTCTAGAACTTTTCTTATCTTGTAGATTGTTTCTACGATTATGTACGCTGCCTTACTATAAGTGGTCACTATAAGTATACAGACGATGAAGTCAGACTTTGTATAGGACTGAAGCTTTGTCTAGAGGCAGTCTGCGTTGTTACTTTCAAGGACCTGTTGGAACTTCTAAAACGCACTGTAGCTTAAAGTCAGCATTGGTGTAATTGCGGTACATTCTTAATAAGACACCGACAAGACGTTTTATACATATCCGACATAAATTCACACACATACATACAGATATATTTATATTAGGACAAGCCCGAACGATTATCCACTCCACAAGTTGGGGACGTAAATGGATACAGCTGACTAACAACGTGCTACTACTCTTATAGATGACAATAAAATTTGTTTGATTCTCTTGCGTTCTTTGCGCCCAGAAAACCCTTCCATGTCTTCACTTATTTTTCCCTTTTGTATCCCGTACACATATTTATACTATTTCCTTTCATTGATTGTCTTCCTTTAATTCTCAATTTATTATTTTATCCTTATCATTTAAGTTTTTACTTCACGTCACATTTTGCACTTTGCCTTTTTCTTCAAATATGTTCTTATTATGCTTTTGGGAGGTCTAGAAGAGACATAAGAGCCATTCTCTGCTACGAGGATTTGTAATTATAATGTAAAACTTACCCTCTATATTTTGATCATCATCATCATCAACGTATTCTCACATCACATTCACAGCTAACTTTTGAACAGATTCTGTTAGCTAAAATAATCTTACAATAAGTCATTGTAAGGATTGTAACTTAACAAGCATCTTCAGTTTTATTTACATTTTACTTAGATCTTAACTTGGAATTTTAATTACGAATTAACAACAGTATATTTTTCAACAACAAAATCATTATTCTAATTGAAACTATAAAATACTTTAATAAATGTGTTAAATAATTAATAATGGCAGTAACGGTGCAATTAATGAATCTTATGCAATTGTATTATTAAACATCGTTTTACTGCCGCTATCAGTACCTAAGCGTGGGGAATATTTAATACCATGGAAGGGCTTTATTGCTGCACTGGTAATTAATATTTTATAACCCACTAATAAGTAGTTTCACCGTTGTTCGTTATGGAGAATACAATAATGTGCAATTTGACATACATAAATGATTGCCTCGTTTCTGGGCGCATGTAGGTGCGACTCCTGATCGAGAGGTCCTCGATTCGAGACCTGGGTCGGGTACTGGAATGGAGAACCGAGAAGTTTAAGGAAAGTAATAAGGTCGTGTTAAGTATCGTTGTGTTTACAAACACCTCCGTATCCAAATGAGGGTCTGATACTACCGTGTCTCGTTCAGCGGGCATCTCCGCGTCGATCGGTCACAGTGAGTAATGTGGGAACGATCGTCGGCTTTGTTCTAACGCAGCTGCGCGCGCGCATAAATCATATCCCGAGCTGTTGCCGATCTGTATCTCGTGGCTTGTCCGGATCTTAATTAATTTGTAAATTAATGTACGGGGACCGTTCCACCGAGCTGTGTAACCCATATTGTTAATTGATAACGAGATACCTATTGAAATATCTATCTGAATCTATTCATATCATAATACGTATTAAGTGAACCATATATAAAAATAAGCGGAAAGATAGTTGTGTATGTATGAATTGAACTTATAGAAAAATCAATGGGTGGTATTTAAGAAATATAGGGTACAGTTTTTTAAATGTATGGTGAGACTGTTGCGCTTTTTAGGTTTGATTTCATGAATAAACCAACTTCGCCTATGCTCGTTCCATGTATGTTGGTGAAAAATAGAACCCTTTTAAAAGCATCAATTACCTTATGAGTAATTTAATTACCTGCCTAGTTGGTCGTGTCGGTTGTAAGTGCGACTGTCGAGCTAGGGTTCAAATCCCGGGTAGCGGACTATCGGATTTCTCTAATTTAGATTTTCTAGTAGTGACTCGGAGTCTGGATATGTGCCCGGTGTATGTCAACAGGCTCATCACCTATTTCATAGTGGGACGTAAACGTAACTGGTGAAACGAACGAGTGAACTACACTCCTCTGCCTACCTCTTCGGATATTAAGGGGCGTTATGTTACGTTTTTAATTAACTAATTTGTGCTTCAGATGATTACACCATGTCCATGTTTGCTTACATTCTCTTTATCCAGATAGTGTTATCGATCTATATCGCCTAGATCTCGCTCGGATTTTAATTAAGGAACGCCGGTTAATTTCAAAGTTCCAATCACATGGCGTCTTTCAACTTTCCCTCTTCGTGTTGTAGTTAATTTGATACATTTAAGTATACACATTAATTAACTGTGAAAATATTTCGTCAGTATGGAAAGTTTCTAATAAATTTAAATTTATAATGTAAGCGTATCGTATGTATTTTAATATTAATAGTGGTTCTGAAAAGCCGTTAATTCTTTGTTGTAGATTTAGCTCTCACTGTTAAAGTTCGTTTTGCCGTTTGATAGAAAATGCACTGAACATTCGTACGTGATTTTATTTTAATTTAATGCAACTTTTTATTGCGACATCTATTCATAAGAGTTGTAATAAATGATGAACTTAACGCCCGAGAATCTGCCGGTTTCTGTTAAGTGAATGATAAAAGTTCGTGAAAATGTTATTAATGATTTTAACTAGATTATACCGTAATCTAGACATAGTTCATTGATAGAGAGTGCTATGCCTATCGGGCCTTTGTTAAACTTAGTGTACACAAACAATGAACGATAAACATAACAATATAAGAAAAACAATAAAGAATAAATAGAAATTTGCTCGAGTACTTGTAAGTGCGACTACCGATCAAGAGGTTTTGGGTTTGATCTCCGGTTCGCGCAAAGTTTTAATGTGTTTTTCTAACTTGAAATTCTTAGTAGAAACTGCTTGTGTATGGACTAGTGCACGGAATGCGCCTCGCCTCCTGTTCATACTTAGATATATATCATATAATCACATATCATCCAAATTACTACTACGAAAGTAACTGCCTATCTGTACATTTTCGCGCCAAACCCGTAGAAATCACATTGTCTTTGGTTTTTTTGGAATAAATATTGTCGGTCGCTTAACAGCTTGAACTCCATGTAAACGTACCTACAGGCTACTCTGAACACTTTACAGAATAAACTCGTAACAGAGTACAATAGTAAATAAAATATTGTATGGAAATGACATAGATTTCAACTAACAAATAGCTCAAGGATTATGTATTTTAAAACCTAAAAATAGTTCCATTAATAATGGCTTCACTTATTTTTTATTAGGGTTACCATAAATATTATCCGTTGCGATGATCAAATGTAAATGAATATTTTTTTAATTTGCAACAATACAAATCCGAATCTCAATAGAAACGAATATGAAGGTACAGTAGCCTACAACACGTCTCGTATATAAGAGCGCTACAAGACCGGACCTCCGCTGATGACAATGCTTTGCCAATGTATGCATTGGCAATGTATGCACTGGCATGCAGTGGCAAATCACAATGATAGCTTATGCTATCATTGTGATATGCCACTACATCTAGCGAGCTCCACCGGGAATGTACGCGCTAAGGTTTCCATGGCGGCGCTGAATTATTACTACAAATAGGAAACATACGTTTTAGAAGTTACGCGTCCTGTTATTAAGGAAATTTGACATTTTAGGTTCAGTTTAATTTGAAGTTTTAGGTTGGTCAGTCCACATAACTTCAATGATAATTTGTGTTATTTATTCAGAATTTAAGCATCTATTTAAAAGTTTATTCATGACATCGATGACACGAGTAACCGCAGAATAAAGGCGGCTACAAGCTCGCGGCGTTGCTTTAAAAAAAAGTTTTTAAATAGTTCCTCAGTCTAATACCATCCAAAGTTATCAATTATCAAAGATACCTCATAAGCGAAACTGGTTAACTTTACAATGAACTGAAGAAGAAGAATCGTGTCTAAATGTAATCCATCTTTACCTTCCAAAACGAACACAGCAATGTGATAAGAAGTTCTACCAAACACCACATATGATACAGTTTTGTCGTACTCGTTTGAAATTAACATTACCTATACGCAACAGGTCTGCGTAATTGCAACGTACATTTACTATTCAAATAAATACCGTATAATTTATTGGACATTTCGCACTTCCACTTACATTCGTAATGTACACCGTGTGACTCAGTCACAAATCCAGCCGATCGCAACTTTACGTGATAACTCGCCACTATCCGTTCGTTAAAACACGATCTTATCTGGGCCACCCCGAAATAGGTAATTTTACATATACGGCATAAAATAATGCAAGCCATAATCTAATAATGTACCTCTGATGCATGGACATACCAGCACTGACTTTTAGTTACGTATAGATTTTAAAAAGCTCCCCCGATTTTCCCACGGATTGAATTTGCCATTGTTTTAGGCATGTCAAGTTGCGATTTTATCGATAAAACTGAAAACTAAAACGATTGATGTGTAACGATTACCGTAAATTAGTTAAACAAATAGGCTGGAATTTATAACGACATTCCGTTTTTAGCTATTGAATTAAGCTATTAGAATTATAGATCGTTGAAAATAATTTTACACTGCAACACAATTTAAATACCATTATTCACGGCGGCACTGAATAGTGTCAATAATTTATCTCAGCAATTGTTCTAAGAAACTTAACTTATTGTTAGTTTATAAGCACCACATTTAAATATTTTAGTAATCTAAACATAAATAATTAGATGCATGAAGTTTAAAATGACTGTCCACGTAATGGAATGGGAAGTACCTGGTAGGCATAAGCCAAACGAAAAGAATCAAAACTAAGAAACCAAGATTTTAATTTGACTGTAACCATCGAAGTATCGATAATTTTTCATAGCACATAACAAAACGATAGCAAAGTGAAGCATGTAACTCATTAGCAAAACTATCGACATTGTTATCGCGTTGTGGGGTCAGCACTAAGTATTCGGCTACCGTCCCGAGCGTGACCGCTCGCGACAAACGGCGAACGTGACGTTTGCGAACGCGAGACCGATATATCCCGATATTGACCTCATAGATCATACCAATATACACCTTATTGCATCCCCCATAAGTACTTATTTCGCTTAAACATATTTGATACGGAATATAAATTTTAACCAAAAATACATTAGACCAAAACCGACATTATTGTTAACAAGTAGAGTACAAAATCGAATGGTGAGTCGCTTAACTTAAGTTACCCTTATGCCGAAAATGCTGACCGTTAATGTAACCTTTATAATACATGCATCAAGGCGAAATTGTATGCAACAGTGTTGCTGGATGGAAATGGAAATGTAGAACATTTTCGTGCGATTGCGTAGTATATTGTCTTATTAGAGGGAACACATTTTCGTATGCTTAGTGTAAATCTGACTTAATTGAAATTACTTAAATGAAACTTTAGTTTTCAATAACAGAAATTAATACCACGCCCATCGTAACCAAATACATAGGTCAGATGGCTGGTAGAAGAAGTCGGGGAAAATGAGAAGAAAATCAATAGATAGGTACCGAACTTTTTTCCTGGCATCAGACTGCCCTAATTTTCTTGTCTTATTGGCGAATGAACTAAAATACTACTAAATTAAAATTAATATATTCAAATACGTATTGCCATTATTATCACTGTCTTCATACGAAACGATATGTTTACTATTGCACTAGTATTATATAGTAAAATATACGATGTACCTATATATCGTCAGGTATATTAAGTAACATTTGATGAGAACCGATCGCCGTCCTGACACTGTCATATTACACAGTCAAGCGAAACAACAGCAACGAAACGCACGACACTTACACAGCTCGAAAAATTTACATGAACATTTCCTTTCTTTGAAGCTCACTTTACTGTGCGCGCTGAATTTACTTTTACACCTTCTACTTATGTGAACATCCTCCTTATGTTAGATTAGATAAAAGCTTCGATCCTTGATTGATACAAGCAGTGTTTGAGCTATTCGCATTTTATACCGTCCTCATCCTGTTGAGATGTGCGTTCTTCAATCAAAGTATTATTAGGGGTTTTAACTTGAAATCCCAGCAGTATCAAAGAGTAAAGATTGTTGATCGGTGTAAGACAATAAGCGTCCTATTGCGTGTTCGGGAGTTTAATATAACTAATGAGTCGTGAGACTGTACAACACTTCGGGGAAATTCAACAATCGTGATGTTACGTTCCATCCCGTTAGGGATAGGTCGGCGCTGCCACAGTACACACATACATACGTAAGCGAATCTGATGCAGCTGGCGGCCGATATATCGAATCAGTAAAACAATATCGATTAACGATTGCGCAACTAATAGTCGTATGTAGCATTTCGTTACCGAGGCCGGTCCAATCTGTATTGTTCTATTAATAATCAACATTCGTTAATAGAATGTTTGTATAGCAATAGTGTATCGAAATAGAATCGCAACCGGATTCTGCGGCGTCACGCGATAAATCAATGCTTCTAAATCGATCTCCAGGACGATTCACACCCGATGGACGCGTCCTATCGTTACCTGCGGAAATGCTTTTCTATAGTGATTTAACAGAAATGAAATTGCAACCTCTGACGTTATAACGGCGTGCGACGTAACATTTGCTTGAACCGAAATCTGTACTTTCATTTTTGTTCGGTCTTGTGTTCTGAATGGATTTTCATGAGGATTTAATATGCGTAAATTGTACAATGCGGAACATATAGGAAGCGCATAGGTGATTACAGATGTAAGTGAAAAGTTCTTTACATGTTCTTTTTTCTTTACACAATTTTGTACCGTATTAAAAGTTGAATTTATTCAGCGCAATAAAAATTCCAATCCTTAAAAAATCTATTCCAGTCATCTTTTGGAAAAACGGATTGATTATCGTGTATTTGAATTATATATAAAATATAATGAATATTTCAAAATTCACTTATCTATTTGTACAAATTCTCACTTCGCATCAGAAATAGAACAACCGCTTCTTTTTGTTTTAACCTAACTTCAACTCATGATATTTTGTTTACTGCTGATTTCAGCGCATTTTTGTGACAGTAAGTTATCATATTGCTAGCAAACGAATATAGGCATATATGAAAGTGCAATCGCGTCGGCGTCTATCTCTAAGGCTGTCCAATTAGACACTTCTCTGACTCCGCATTACATACGTTGCATCCACTCGCAGACAGACGTTAATAAATTGATAGGTCTCTTAAACCCCATGCAACTCAAACTGTTACTGAAACGGTTTTAATCTATGTCAGTTTGAAGACGAAACATGTGCTTAAGAACACGTATAGTGTCTGATTGAAAATAATTCATGGGAACGCTGTTTAATATCGCTGTTCTACTATTAAACGTTCTCTGAGTATCTAAATATGTACATATAATGATGCGTTTTGGAGCTCATACAGAAGGACCTAAGATATTTTCCACACCAGTAGAGCTATCCTGAATATATACAAGTACCGGTACACAGTTAGAAAAATCCAGTAGTGCCCGATCCGGGATTTGAGCCCAAGGTCTCTCGAACGGCAGTCGCGCTTGCAACCAACACTACTAACGGGACAATGTATTCAATATATTCAAAATTCAATATTTTGTGTTAAATAGAAAAACAATATAGCTGCACATTCGGACATCTTAGTACGCAGTTCATTCAAACCTTGCCCGTTCACATCTGTACAACGTTGACGCGCGCCTTCAGTATCGTTTCGCTACGGTCTTCACGCCGACCTTTGCGCGGTACGTTTCATAACACGAGCGTTGCCACCTAACCGCCTAGGCCACCTTTAACGGAAGGTCCAGTTGTTAAGCTCAGTGCACTTGACGTGTGTTGAGTCGTAAGAGCGAATTTATCACGCGTTTTGCTCCCGCGGCCCTACATTATTTTAATATTAAACGTGTCTTGAGTTTCCACTTAATGAAATTATTTACGGGCTCAGTTCACGAACGTTTTTGGACAGCCATACTAGCCTTTCTTCATGTCTACGATCTCACTGCGATCAGCAGGAGTTCGTAGAATGATCTAGGTTGAAACGAGCAAGTTTATGCTCAGAAACATATTATGTAAGTTAAGCCGGTATATCATTTAATCATGAACATTATTTTCGTTTAAAAGCCATCCCCTACTAATATTATAAATGTGAATGTAAGTTTGTTTGTTACGCTTTCACGCGAAAACTGCTTACCCGATCATCATG
>DWFO01003281.1:0-12496 GCA_018246595.1 Mimoniades nurscia nurscia | reverse complement strand
TTCCTTTACAATCTACGAATTCTAAAATTGTAATATTACTTCGACATTCCAAGTAGCTGCTGTAGAGTTATTGCAGTTTTTAGTAAGGGTATAATAATATAGTAATAAAACAATTTAATACAGATATATTGTAGATAGGTACGCTTGTAAACAGTAGGTACGTCGCAAACGATTTCAGTTTTAGATCTCATAGCAACTTACTTAGTATTTTGTTTTATTCTAGTCTTAAGGAAACGTTAAAAGTCTTCACTGCATCAGTATCAATTAAAATTATAATACATTAAACTAATGCTTATCATTATGTAGATGGAAGCAGGTAAAAAAACGACGTTACACGATTGAAAATTCTCTTTATATAGATATATGCATGTGTGTGTTTGCTGGTATTCAAAGGTTAACATTCTCGTATGTACAGGCACTAGTCGAATCTTATCAAGCGGTTGCCGAGCGCACGCGCTTATCACTGTTTGCGGTGACGGGTGACGCACTAGTCATTAAGCCGACCACTTCAAGTTGATCCCTCTGTCGCACGTCGGTTCAGCTCAGCTATGTTATTACCTACTAGTATCGAACTTTATATATTATACCGACTACTCTAGCAAGGCACCTACATGCACCATTCGCTTATTATTGGTCGTTTGCTGTTAGCCGGAGTTAAAAATTCCAATACTATTCAATTAGCATTATTAATATTTTTCTTCATTACACTATTACGCTGCGGTATCTGCATCAATTAAATCCTCCAGGGTTGCTTCACATATTCATTTTTGTAAAACATTATTTCAATAGCGTTATCTTATAGTGCTTAGTCAAAAGGCGTGAAAAGAGCTGTGATCCGAAGCAAGGCTGGCCATGATTTGCAGTTTACACTATTTACAAAATATTTAACACCAACGATCACATGGTCCTTGTTCCTATGATTATGTGCTAAAGTTTTTTCTTTTATAGTCCAGGCACTATATATGTCGAAGTTAGGTAGATGATACATAGATAAATTCAATCATTAAAGTAAGATTTGTAATGAACTCTATCTCGTGGAAACGTTTTATTGTTTGCTGCTTTTAAAATCAACATTTTAGCTCTAGTATGGCATTTGATTAACAAGTGTCTGATATACTAACAAGCATTGCATAAATATAATTGTCAAGGTCGTTTCTATTAGAGACAACACATTGTTCTTGTCTCGATATTTAGAAATATACTGTCTTATTTTGTTACATTTTAGGAATTTTAACCAGAAGGATTTTAATAGGTATAATGTATTGAAAAATTCAGACATAGAGTCTATATATTATTTTTCAATGTAAAAATAATGTAATGTAATGTGTAATGTGTATCTTTATGTAACTTTATTAAGTGATGAAAATCGCTGAGCAATATTTTCGCAATAAAATTCAGAGACGATACTTACAGAGACGCTACTTCATTTTATTCAGACGCGCTGTAAAAGTCACGAGTGAGACAAAAATGCAATATGGGCGAAATAAAAAATGTATATACGGGGCTCAAATTAAACTGGTCATTGCTGCTGCAGGGGAATGTTTGTAGAAGTGAGCGAGGTATGTTTCCATTTAGTCACGCCGGTGGTCACGGGTACGTGTTTTGAAACGTGGAATGCCCGCAGATTTAATAACACCGATCGTGTGGCCACAAACAATGGAGCGGTTTATAAATATACCGCAGTCCGCCTGAAGGTGAGTTGAGTTACGTAAGGTACGCTGAGAAGCAATTGAACGCATGATCGGATTTTTGGCTACCGAAGTCACCAATGGCCATGCAGTGGCCGTGTTCATACATGGTTATAACAGCATGAACACACTGAGGTTTAGATATGGCGCCCGTATAGTAAAGTATTAAAATTTTGGGTATATTTAAAAAAAATATCAATTAAATTTTGAATTGAAGTTTTAGTCTGTCGTAGTTGTCTTAAAGTTCGTATTTGAGTTTTAATGAGGTAGGTAACCATTTTAAAAAAAACCTAGGGTAATGACCCTAGCTTTTTTTAAAATGGTAATTTTGTAAAATGGTAATTTTTTTAAATGAATAAAACTATTGTATCATGGCCATCTGCTATCGCAATATATTAATGTGTATAGAAGAAACATACGGATATTTCATTTTCATCCATTTATACATTAATGAAATTAATGAAATTCGAAAGAGAATAAAAAGAATGGTTCGACCAGGTGATCCCACCTGAGTAGTGGCCACGATAAACTGTTCATAGATGTGCTAACTTAAAGTCTAAGCTTATATTTGTACATAATTTAAAATATTCCAACGACGTTCCTATTCTAGGTCGAATCACTGTCGTTCTCTTTTTCCTAGATTTTCATTTCTTCTATATATCTGACATTTGTCCGTAATTACCCCCATTTCTCTAACCGTGGGTTATGATTAGTATTTACTTTTTAATGTTGTACAAGCAAAGATTAGAAAAAAATAAAACGTAACTCAGTTTGAAAGTGACATCACTTCTTTGACGTGAAGATGGGCTGGGCTATAGAAATACTTTTGTAAAAATAAAATCCACTATTAGTCCAAACTTAAATCCTCAATATTGAATCGTATTTCCTCGCTGGGGGAGTATCTAGATTTGTATTAGGTATATTAATTTGTCTCGAAACCAAGGTTTATTTTTGTTCTCGTCCTCTTAGTTCCTTAACACGTTATTCCTTTACATAAAATCATCATAAAATCCAAAACTTTTCAATTTTCGTTAAAAGTTTCGAAACCTACTAAACTCCTACAAATTCAAGTATTATGCTATTTGCCCTACTTTCAAGTTGATAATTTATTACAACAATGATACCTATGCATCGTTCGGTAAGGATACGTTTCAAATGCAGATAAGTGACGTAAGATCGGTTATGATACACTTGTTAGATGTTATCAGCGCACCATTGTCAGCCGCCGATGTCGCTGGCAGTCTCTCGTGACGTCCACTTGTCGGGTGAACTGTGCCGTTGCGCAACGTTGTTTGTTGCGTTCATTCAAATTTATTTTTAGACGCGGCTTTGTGTCGTGTCGTTAAGGTCGTCACGGGCGTAACTTTAATGTACATTATAGCAAGTTATAACAATTAACGATGTAATGTATTAAAATATTTTTTCTATAGGTAGCGACATTTGATTGAAATCACACGTATGTACTTGTAATATATCTCTATTTTACGTCGACACCATGCAAATAGTTACGACAAGAAACATCTATCGGTATTATATTATTTCCGTTTGTGGTAGTTTGCTACAATATAATATTAAATATATATTATATGTATTAGGTATGACATATCTATGGCTCCATTGGTAAAAACCTTTATAGCTAGTATATAAATAATGTTCATCGTTATACATAATTGAAACTTTGGAATATATATATAAGTACATAAGTAAAATGATACACAAATTACTTTGGATAAAAATGCAAATTCGAGTCCAATTTAATGATTGATTAGGTAAGTCTTTTTTATTTATTTAATATTTCGTACACAAAGTGTTTTCGTTAATGTCGTAGAAATCATGTTTGCTAGTGGAATTGATTTTTTTTCTAAATATACAAAAATACAGTCTGTGTCGAATTTATCAACCCTTGTATCGCTCCCTCACAGCTACAGCCCTACAAAGAGTCCCTTAAATCCCCTGCAACTTTACGGTGTGGTAGATGTAGTTAATTACTAATTATACACAGCATAATTTTTCAATAAACACATCTAAACATCTGAAAAGTATAATTTGTTTGTTATATGACCATCATAAATATAGTCATTATAATCGTTAAATTAAAATTATAATACACATGTACCTATACTGTTAAAGCCACAATACATTTAAACTATGTCACAGCTCGTCGATCTGTACGGAGCCGCGGGTGACCGGTGGACCCAAAATTCAAAATGGCTCTTGGCAGAGAAGTCGCGATTACCACGCAAAGTGTACTTATTCGTTATGAAGTTTAAATAGGTTTACATACCGTACTTACCAATATTAATCGATCAGCGGCAATTCATAAAGAAAAACCTCGGATCTGTTCGGAGTTACTCAGGATATCCCCAATAAACATATGTAGGTACAGCTGAACCTTAATCCTGGTTATGACCCACTCACTCCAGGCTTACTCCGCAGGGTCTCCGACTACTTAACCAACAAGCTAGTAAATTCAAATAAAATATCAATGTAATTGTAAAATATAGGCAATTTTAAAATTGGTCATTCAATTGTAGGAAAATTACTTTCGAATCTCTCATCTCAATCTAAGCAGTGATAGCCTAGTGGTTTGAAATTCGACCACACACTCCGGTAGCCCGGGTGGAAATTCTAGCGCTCACCTTTTTACAAAAAATGACATTTAATATTAAATATCACTTTCTAAACGGTGAAGGAAAACATCGTGAAGCAAGCTGCATATCCTAGTTTTAAGAAAAATTGTTCTCTAAGGCGTGTGAAGTCTGACAACCCGCACTTGCCGGCGTAACAGATTAAGGCCTTAACTCTCTCATTCTGAGGGGAGACCCATGTTCTAACAGTGGAACAATAAAAGGGTCGGGATGATATTAAGTACTTCTAGTAAATGCTGCTACAAATCTTAGGTAAACACTGAATTTTGTATATGCTGTGTCCTTTGCGACCCATTTGCTAAAACATCATCATTGATCTTTATAAAACAGTAGGTATAAGGATCTGAAACGCAATTCCATGAAACAACATAATGTATGTAATAGCGTGCTACTTATAGTTAGCATAGAATGCGTGCTCTACGCGTCACTTCTCATTCAGAGAGGGGACACGTGTCTAACAGGGGAACGTCGGACGGGTTAATGATAATGCTAACGATGATATAACTTCCTGCAGCTAACGGAGACTCGGAGCTTGCACTACCATCCTCCTCGTATCATTCTTGAGTATGGTATCCAGGCTTTTCCTTCTAGAAAAAGTAAAACCTATTCCAACATTGCATTATGATCTCCTAATAACTCAATTAAGCTGTAATGTAATACTTAAGAACAGTTTGACACAAAACTATTTAGCAATTAAGAAGAACAGTTAGACAATTGAGAACAGTTTCACAAACTTGTATTTGTCAATTATTGCGTAATCAATATGTAACATTGTAACCTAATTTACCATGAAATAACGTGCGCCATATGCACGCTTGACATTATATCGCAAACAGTTTATCTGTTTTACGTCATAACATTGTCTTCATACAGTATTGTTTTAACCAGTTATTATTCGTAAAACTTAAATACACTATAAACAGAACTATATTTAGTACACTACTATACCAGACTATACGAAATATACGTTTAATAAAATTAAAACAAATATTAAAACATTTTATTGATACCTACTAGTTTAAAGGATATGACGGGAGGTAGGGAACGTATCCATACTACCTGACCCGTTTTTACATTTTTTTACACTCTCACCCCCTTGGTGACCACCCGTAGTATTTGCTAAGACCCGCCTCCCTCTAACCCGAGTTTACACGTAGTAATTAAAAAACACGGTTTAAGTATTTTTTTGTAAACGGAAAGTTAAAAAATATATTTTGGCTCACCATTGTCTTTATTTTATAATTTATTTATACCTACGTGATGAAAACCTAAGATCACTATCCCGCCCCTGTGACGTATGACTACGTTCCCTTACGCATACCACAAGACTAACATAACAGTCAAGTTCAGCACCTACGTTTTTTTACCTTTGCAGGGTCGACGTCTGCTCCACATGGCTCGCGATGATTGCGATGTACACATTTGCTCCCCGTCTGCTACATCCTGGAATTATGGGGTGTCGTGCCTTAGGATATGGTCGATAGAGGAGGTGTAAGCTGATGGAACAGATCAATGCGAGTTTTATTTTCATAGAACTTATTGATATTTCCAAAAAATATAAAAGAAATACGATTTGTTAATTTGTGGACTTTTATCCATTGAATATAATAATATAAGTAATTTATTATGAGGAAGGGAATGTCATGAATACTATTATCTTATTTGTTCAGTATGAATCTATTCTGATCAAATAATACGGTAATTGGCGGCAATGAATACGCATTTCGCTCGCCGCGCTAATAACGTCCCTAATATAATCGCTCACCCAACAGATGCTGGCTAGGGCTGACACTTTCGTGAAATATTGTTTTAATAACTTCTTAGGTGTCCAATATCTGAACAGCATTCACGTTCAATATAACTACGAGTATTTATGTATTATTATGTAAACGGGCTTTTGAATATAAATAAAAAAAATAACTAGCCCGTTGGTGGAGTGGTTAGTGAACCTGACTGTTGCATCGGGGGTCGTGGGTTCGATACCCACCCAGAATAAATATTTGTGTGATGACCACAAGTATCTGTTCTGTGTCTGGGTGTGAAAAAAAATAAAACAAAATATCCATATATTTACTTGCGGCTGCTGAAAACCACATAATGTGATTGCTTCCATGTACTCATGAATTATATTATTTTAATACGTTTGTACCGTTATTTTCAGACATAGTAAATTCTAACCAATAGAAATTGATCCACTTTCGCATGTGAGTATTAATAAAGGTAAAAGTAGCGATGGTTCACCCGATCGGGAATTGAATAATGTTAATTATTCTCTCGATGACGACAGCCATGTGATATGTATTGAGGTCGAAATAGGTTAGGTTGTTAGGTTAGGTTCAGATATGCTCTTTGCGGTCCCCTTAAGTTTAAGTGACCTTGCTGGTAAGTATTAGAAAGAAGAAAAAAGATTTAAACACAATTACAATAGTAATATTTTATAAGAAAGTTCTTATTATTAAAATCCTTACAAATCCATTATTTCTATTTACTATTGGCTAATTCCCATAAATATTAAACACACACACACACGCACTCACGAGAACAAACACACATACACACACGCACACGCGTAGGTACACATATGCAAGAACTTAGATAAATTGATCCCTATAAATTTTAATACCAATATTGTATAATTTCATCAAGGTTAATTAATGGTAGATAATCGAATGTATTTAAAAATGTTAATAAATAATATGTAAAATTGTATCTAATAATTAAAAAAGAAAAGTTGATATCAATAATTTACTAATCGTTTGCTTGTAATTGTCCATAAATTATGTTACTTATTGTGTAGTCACGATTTTGTTTTTCTCTTCTGCGGCGCGGGAGGGGAGCATTACATTTTGATTTCCCCCTTACCACCTCAGGGATAGGTAGTGGCTGAAAAACAGCGCTACGCAAGACTAATTACAAAGGTCTTGAGTTAGTACAAAGCTGAGCCATTCCCTTTGCCCGCACATTTTTTTTTTAAATATAATTTTTATGATTTTTAGTTTTAAGAGAATGTATCCTGGATCATGTACCTTACTGTTGTGTATTCTGTTTGATTGTGGGGAAATAAACGATTTTATTATTATTATTATTAACAATATTTTTGTATTAAAAAAAATTGACTGTGTAAGATCCATTAATTTCCGAATTTAGTTTATTGATAGAAAAGAAATTAGTAAAAACGAGCGCTAATGATTCCCTCACATGATTTATTGTCTGCGGATAAAAAATGCGCGGTCAAATTAAAATGGCGGGCGTATGTAGGAAAGTTGTCAACAGCACCTCCAAGTTAGGGTGATTAATAGCTGGCGCGAAACTTGTCAAGCTGTATCGGGCGACGGGATCTGTCAAGTCACGCGGATTTGGCACGGGTTCCAGGGCTGGTTCATAAGAAATTAATGCCGATTTTTTGTAAAGTAGTGAATTTGCATGCGGTAGAATCCTTTGGTGGAATATAAATTTGGAAGCGCCTGCGACTATGCGAATATTTCGCTTGTAATATTGTACTATTTTCTTTCCGTTTTTTTTGCTAAAAGCGTTGCCTTTTGGTTTTTTTACCCTATGTATCTAATACACCACATATTAATGATTAATGTTGGTAATATTAGTTCTCTTAAGATACGAAATCTACACAATGACATAATTATATGTGAACTTGTTGCTAATAAAAACTAATCTCTAACACAAGATACGATTTTATCCTTAAAACCGACAACCCTAAAATTCAAAACAGCGTTCGACTAAGAAACTGTCGTTTAATTAGTCGACTTTGATTTACTAATTTTAATTACGGGTAAGTAATTATTGTAATTAACTAAATATGATAATAATAATAAAGCGTTGAATATATTCTTTACACTAATTAAAAAAGTATGTGGACTATACTAATATTTGTATTCAAACACTTAGGTTGTTTTAATGTGGCTTTGTTATAATGAGAAAATCAGGCTATGTCGGTTTTTTTTATTCCAACCGAAGATCTTACCACAAGAAGTAAATAAAATTCGGATTTTAGTTTTTCAATACAATAAACACCTAAGCGATTTTAAGGTCCAACATAACCTAGCATCCGTTGGACGCTATCAACATAACTCCGCCATTTCGAATTTCGAAAGTCCATTCGGAACATCTGTTTATGGAAATATCGCCCTTATAAATTGAAACTGCATGCTTGCATTATTACTTGCGATGAAGTGCAAACATACAACGCGTGGAGTACATTAAAATTTGCATAGCGAGCAAACTGGTGGAACATTAATGGCTCAGTGTGACATTAGCGCTTATCGAACGACCCCGAATGGTTTATAACTTCCGTTTCCGAAAACGGTGGGTATCCACACACAGCTCTACACTCTATACTTAGTCCCGGCTAATGTAAGTGACCGTCAGTCAGCGGGTGTCGCTGATAATGAGTTAAATATGGGAATTTAATGTTTTAAGCGTGTTCCAAATGTTATTTAATATCTATGTGATCTAAGGTTTTCCGCGTTTTGTCATTAGCGGTACGAACTGATCATTAAACACAATGAGATGAAGAAGTTGGAAATCATATACATCTGCTTAAGAAATCATATAGGTACGGCTGCTTTACCTGAAGTTACCAATTCTACTGGATAAAGTTAGGCTGTTTCCGGTTTCTGTAGTACAAAAATTTTGCTAACTGATTCACAAATGAAATGGATACACCGATAGCGATTCACCATACAAAACTTTTATTACTATCACCCATCGTAGTATATCTTATAGTTCTATCAGGAAAAAACAATATTGCATTATCTCAGAGAGAATAAAGCTGAATAAACTGGTATTTCGCCTTCGGTCCTAATACGTTTATTTATAGGTATTGGCTCCCATCAAATACTTTCGACAACTTATATATGTATTTATATACGTAACATGTAACAACGTATTGTATACAGAGAAAAAACCCTTTATTATTCCATATCATGTGTTTGTTGATGGCGCGATCATTTAGTACTCATTTTACAGTTTTGGGTTATGACTAAAGTGACCAGACGTCCCGTTTTGGACGGGACTGTTCCGTTATTCGCCCACCGGTCCCGTTGTCCCCGAACAATGATCCGGGACGCAAAATTATCCCGTTTTCTGAAACCACGTGAAAAATTCAGATATTGGAGCGCGTCAGGCACGAGCGCTACGCGGTGCGAACCGCGTCGTCGACCGATCGGTATTAGGGAGTTAGGGACCGTGCATTTAGCCGACCTCAGTTGAGCTTTTTTTTGCTCGCCAGGATTATCAAGAGACCTTTTTTTTTGCTAGCCAAGATTATCAAGGGGCCTTTTTTTGCTCGCCAAGATTTTCAAGAGACCTTTGTTTTGGCTCACTTACATTTTGAAGGCAAAACACATAGGAACTTTTAAGGGGGCGGCAATAGTAGTAAGGTCCATATCATACACAATGTAAGGACGTCCCGTTTTAAGTTAATAAAGAAATTGTCAGTTCAGTTATGACAGCTGTTAACTATCTCGTTGGTCTATTGGTTATGGTTATTGGACGATCGAGAGGTCTTGGCTTCAAATCTCGGGTCGAGTAATAATATTTTTCTAACAGAATGTCTAATTAAATTTCCTATTAGAGGCTAGGAGCCTGGATTTGTGTTCGGTGTATGACAATTGGCTCACCCTATTTTCCATGGTGAGATGTAAAATGTAACTGTTGAAACGTGGGAGTGTACTATACTTGCTATGTTACATCAACTTTTTTTGCACTAGTATCACTTGGTATGGCATACTAGGTATGGATGGCATACTAGGTATGGATGGCAGACTAGGTATGGATGGCATACTAGGTATGGATGGCATACTAGGTATGGATGGCATACTAGGTATGGACGGCAGACTAGATATGGATGGAGTACTAGGTATGGATGGCATACTAGGTATGGATGGCATATCAGATATGGCGTACTACTTTGGCTCTGATGAATGAACGCTGTTTATCGACACTTATTAGCTTATGAGCTTACAAAGTATGGTCCCTTAACGAACGGGTCCTCAGTTTGACGTTTTCTTGTCGTATTTTCTATATTGAAAGTCTAGTTTTACGTAGCTTTTACCGCATCGACTACTGGCAATTCGCACAAAATTGCCGTCTCAAATTCGTCAGGGCGAACAAGGTTGAATTAGTTAATTAGAACTTATAACATATCAACTCTTTTGCCGTCCATTCCACACAGGTGCGTTGAATGTTGAAACACGTCGGCTCGTCTGTTTTTTTACCGTTAAACGAAGTAGAAAATGATATAAAAAAATACCTTCCAATTTCAAAATGGGACAAAGGTAAATTAGTTGTTAAAAAAACTCTGAAGGTAATTTACATAGGCGGTGTAATTAGCAGTAACACTAGACTTGACGCTCGGGTCCTTCCGCCATTAGTCGCTAATGAGCCTCGTGACCCTTTGTGACCCTTAGCACACCTGGACACAACAGTCTTGTTCCTCGCATGTAAATGACGCAAGTTTTATTAACATATTCGGATAGCGTAATCGCTCGAAGGAAAGGCCAAAGTTAATTATTCAAAATATATTCTTTCTCAACTCAGATACTTAATTCTTAGATACTCGTACATCAACATCAGAAAGTAATTTAATTGTAAAAGTTGTATGATTTCAAGTACTTATACATTTAACTATACATAATTTAGAACCACATTCATTATGATTGCTGTAATTAATTATCATTTATTCTTCAATTGTTTCACTATTGGACATATGCTTAGTATCAGAATGAGAAGTGACAATGACTGGTTTTACAAGCTTAGCTAGTCCTGGAATCAATAGTGAATTCATCAGGTAATATCCTAAGGCAAACACCATTTTATTGTCTATTCTGGGTTTGTCATACAACATAGATGTAGATTTGAGAAAGCATGCCGTACACAACACAATTCGATACGGTCCCAAGATTTCTCAAGGTCGAGCAAACCTCAGTCACTTCACATTGAAATGTAGTATCAGCCATACTGTACTGTAATGTGATTGTGTTCAAAACATTCCTTCATTTGGGATGTGTTCAGATATCTTAATAATAATATTAACAATAAAACTGGAATAAATAATTGAAATCGATCTCTCATATTACTTTCTGCAATACAAAAATATTTATACATCTGTCCACTAGATGCTAGCAGAGATAATTTTGAGCCGCTATAGCTGCGTTAGAACATCCGATGAGTCGACATTTCGACGAGTCGACATCTCCGCATTTCCCATAATTCCCGGCATTTTCAAAGGTTAAAAGATGTACAATAAGCGACAATACTAATTGTAAGGGACTTAATGCAGTATTTGAACAATTACAGTGCGTTTGCTTGAATAATTCTGAAGTGGAGTAGCAGTGAGCAAAACAACGCAAAAACCCATTAGTCCATTCTTCACAAAAGAGCAATAAATAGAATTGGAATTGTTATGAAATTTTAAAAAGTGTTATTTAACTGAATTTGTTTCATATCGTTCAAACAAGTCGTTAAAATTTGACAGTGCGATTTGGATTTTCTAGAAACTTCTAGAAAGTATCAAATCAAAATTACCTATCGTATATACGACGCCCTCGACAGGTAAATGCAAGATTGTAGTTGTCGTTCTGCCGATAAAATACATATATTTTCTATTTCGTAATTCCAGTCATCAGAATAGTATATTTAAGGTCGTTTTAAATTGAATATACCTATACATTAACGTTGTATCATAATAGTATACTATGTAGAGTTTGTTTCATAATCGTCATTAACATCTTTGTAGGCACGTCTACAAACTAATTTCAGTGCTATATCGTTGTTTGTATTGTAACTTACTGGATGTAGATTTCAGGTCCTATGGAGGCTTTGAAGGGCCGAAACTTTGGTCATTAGTGGCTAAAACCGTGTGCTGGGTCACCGCGAGCACCATCTATGTCAGTATTTTCACACTAGCGTTATAAAATACGAGTACTCCTAAGTCCCCATTGAAATTATTTACAAATGTCAGTGTAATAATAGTAATACATAAAAATATAAAATAATACATAATAAAAAAAATGTAACATCACGCCTGTAATCCCCGAAGAGGTAGGTAGAGGAATGTAGAGCACTGCCACGTTTCACCAGTTACGCTTGTGTCTCACTATTATTCATCACTCTCTTCATACATGCACGCCGGTTTCATCCACT